>OY720453.1:61507990-61582990 GCA_963082715.1 Harpalus rubripes
TAATTAATTGATATGTTTCACAATATACGAGTATAATAAAATATAATACCTACTAACATTAGGCTATGAAAGATTATATTTTATTATACGGCCATTGTGTATTTTGTAAAATGGTCACGCTCACATGGAAACAATATGTATAATACATATAATTCAGGGAACTCTAAAAACAAATAAGTAAAAATATAGTGTGTAGAATTGTTTTCTATTCATTTAAAAAGCATAAAAAAATATTGTACTATTTCATAAAGAAGTAATATTTATAAATAATTTTTTTAACATTAATAATATCAATTTTTAAATATTTTATAGTCGCAGTTACATACCATTTTAATTAAACAAATATAACCTTTTATGTTGGAACAACGAAAACAGTCTTTAAAAGTCATAGTAGGTATTAGTTAATTACGTACATACCTATTTTATTTTTATAGTCTGATTTATTTACAAACTTCAATCATTATTAAAAGATTTCTTATAATGTTTACGGTTATATCGCAATAATAAAAATAATATAAATGTGTTGTACTTTAATTGCGATTTGTCCTGTTAAGTAAATTTAACATGTATCATGTCCATTTTCCATAGCTATCAGTATAAATTTGACGTTTGTACTACACAGAAACAGGCATCATTATAAGCACTGAACTTAATAATATACTGGAATACGATATATATTTCAAAATTATGCATTTTCGAAATGGTTCTAGAAAAAATAATTTATAACCATTTATTCTCATCGTTTAAACATATTATAAACATTGAAGAACATGGTTTCTTTAAAGGTCGCTCTGTTGATACTAACTTGGTAGAGTATACAGATTTTATCCTGGAACACATGAATGAAAGGACACAAGCCGACGCAGTGTATACTGATTTTAGCAAAGCGTCGATAAAATTAACCATTCCTTATTATTGTCGAAATTAGAGATGTACAGCATACACAGTAATCTGCTTCAGTGGTTCAAATCTTACTTGACAGATAGGTACCACTGTGTTTCATTCATCGAATTATCTTCCTGTGACCTCTGGAGTACCACAGGGATCCCACCTAGGGCCACTCCTTTTTATCATTTTTATCAATAATATACATAAATAAATGTTTTATTAATAGTAATTTTAGCATGTATCCAGCATGTATGCAGCCGTCTCGAATAATTCTGATGCTTTATATCTTCAAGCTGACCTTGACAGGCTTAGCTCGTATCTAACAGATAATCATTTATTGTTAAATATTAGTAAATGCTCCTGTATAACCTTTACTCGTAATAGAAATGTGCTTCAATTTAATTATTATATTAACCAAAACCCCGTTACTCGAGTTACGCAGATTAAGGATCTTGGCGTCATTCTCGACGCTAAATTATTATATGATATCCATATTGACAGAATTGTAAAAAAGGCTTACAAAATGTTGGGGTTCATTCAGCGAATTGGCAAACTTTTTTGTAACTATAAGTTATTTATTAATCTGTATAATACCCTATAGTCCGATCGCAGCTTTAATTCGCATCAATTTGTTGGTCTCCTCAATATCAAATGTATATCAGTGGAATTGAACGAGTGCAACGAAAATTTATCTCTTTCATGAACTGGAAATTTCCTCAGAACCCCACTAATCTCATGACGTTACAAAATAGACGTACAGTTCTCGATTTGGTATTTTTGTACAAAATATTTAACAACTTTTTTGATAGCCAATTTCTCGTTGGCAAGTTCTATATAAGGATACCTGTTCGTTCCACTCGTTCATGTAATTTGATCTTTATAAAAAATGTTAAAACTAATTCCGAAATGAACTCACCTGTAATTAGGTTACCTATAATCTACAATAATTACTTCCTTGTACGAAGTAAAGGAAGTATTGTAATCGCGAAAAATTTCGGTTTTGAGATTTCAACGGAAATATCCATTTTGACCATCTCTGAACCCATTCTGACTAATTTCGTCGCGACGTCTGTACGTACGTACGTATCTCGCATAACTCAAAAACGGTAAGCCGTAGAAAGTTGAAATTTTGTATTTTGGACTTCTGTAACATCTAGTTGTGCACCTCTCTTTTTGGTCATTACATGTTTTCCAGAAATGGTACTTTATTTGAAGCCTATAATAGATTTTAATGAAAAACTATATTAAAATATAATTCAAAACGTTTCAAATTTGGTATATAAGACTTTTATATCAATTGGAATAACATAGCAGAATTTGGTTAAAACAGACTAACCGGAAGTGATATATTACCTGAAGTTATTAACAGTTTTTCTTGAATAAAATAGTTTCATTTTGATTTTAGAAATAAATGCTTCAAATAAGAGTTTTAGAGAATTAAATTCTGCGTCTAGCACATCAAGTATTATTAAATTAGCCCTTTGTATAAACGAGATATGTAAATTTAAAACTTATATACTTTTGGTTTTTGTAATGAAGTTTGCTATGGATCAGGACAAAAAATAACAAATAAATAAAAAATAGATGTTAATAGGTTTGTTCGTTCCGCTATGCTGCGTTTAACCGCAAAACGCGGCGGTAATTGTCGCTGCGTTTTGCGATTCACTGCCAATAGCCGCGGTAATAATTTAAGTTACTAAAACTTATTTTTCTGTTTGATCCGTTTGCGTTAAATTATTTTCGAATATACTTCAGACTATTATAATTATAAAGGATACTCAGTAAAAATATATTATTCCATTTTCCATTATTTTAATTGTTTACTATTGTTATCATTTAAATTTACCTTGTTTCAAATCATAATTCATATGACATTGACATTTATATATTTTACAAATGTATTTCAATTTTTAAACTGAAACATTACATAGCATACTTATCGAAAAATAACAATTTTTTCCAAATATTTATTTGTCAAAAACTGTCATACTGGAACTTCATATGTAGACGCGAACATTACCACCGATTATTTTTTTACCACCGAGTCATGAGTCACTGTAAAAATTATCACCGCCAGCTGCCGCGGCGTTTTACCGCAAGTTACTAGAAAAACGGAACGAACAGAATCTAGTGACTTTACAGTGAACCGCGAATCGAAAAGAACAGCAAATTTCACCGCCGCGGTTTGCGATAGACGCAGGGTAGCGGAACGAACAAACCTAAATAGAGAGTTATTGCAGCTGCAACGCAAAAATAACGTGCACGCTAAAGTCACGTGGCAACCAGAATACGCATGCGTACTAATAAGGTTGACGTTATATGGATAAGGGGATACGTTATGTGTGATGGGATAGCGAGCGTTTAACGTCACACGTTCTGTATGTGTCAGATGTGTTGAGAGGTTATGTTTCGTTACAAGTGCGACTGTAACTTGGATACACTAATCGTCGAAGTGCTATACATAACCCTTCGACATCTATAAATAAAGTGAATTGTTGTTACATGTCTCACAATTACTAATTTGGATATATGACTCAATACTTACCACTAGCTCTATGTCTATATTTTGTTAAAATTGGATTAGGAATTTTTGATGCTCTTGCTAACAATTGTAAATCTTCTTTGTCAAACCGAAAGTAGTGTCTAGCTTCCTCAGGTGTTAAATCTTCTAACGATAGTCGTCCATATTGTTCTTCTTTCTTAATAATAGATATTTTTTGACAATCATACAGGAAAGCATCTTCTACGTCATTCCATTTTAAATTTTCACACATTGCTACTTGCAGTAAATCTTCCATATTTGTAGACATTGCAAATTACATTATCCTAACCTGTCAGAGCGTTTGTATAAAGGTAAAGATTGCTTTTAGCGTTAAGGTTAACGTGAATACACATGCGGTAAACATTGAAATTGACAGTCCCTTATTTTTAAAATAAGGTGATTTTTACATAACGTTAGCGTTTACGTTCTTTCATCTTAGAAATTGCAATAACTCCCTAGTCAAATTACGTCAAACACGTCCAATTTTATAATTGGGTCTATACTTCATCTTCATATTGGTGATATTGGTCTTGCGTACAAGGAAGTAGTGTGGTGTCTACATCAGATTTTTTATTGAATAGTATTAATGATATAGACATATTTTTCTTCAACTTAATAAAATTTAAGAAGACTGTTAACTACATTTTAGCGATTAATTCGTAACTTTTTTTATATTCATTTATGGGTAAATTACATTAAATATTTATTTTATTTCCTTGTGTAAAATTAAACTAAAATTGTATCTACACTACAACGTTCAAATTATTGTTCATTGTTGTTTGTAAATTAGTGCTGTACTATAATTGGGAATAGCTCCTGTTGTACGGCCTATTATTATAAATAAATAAATAAATAAATAAATAGCGCTATTATATTTTTTATTCTCAAAAGATACCTAAATAATTTCAGTACGTCCCTGTTCTCAAATTTCCTAATTTAACAAAGTACACATCCTGTAATTTATATCATTGTACACTTATTTAAACCTAGTGTTCCTACTAGTTACATACCAGAGATAGTTTATATAATAATGAAAATTTTAGCAATTACATGGTCTCAAGAAAGTTAATTTAAGTAAGAATCCGAGGACTCTAAATTTAATCAAATCGCGCATTGCCGGCAAATAGTCGTAACTGGAATAGTTCGCATAGAACAAGTGATTTTCTTATCATTATATTTCATTTTAGTACTGATCACGATGCACGATTTTTTTCCAATAGGCTACTTGCGTGGTACTAAAAATCTGATATCTATCACTAAATACCTAAAGTAAAGATGAAAACGTATGTAAAAATATAAATGTTATTAAGAAAATGTTTTTTAATAAATTAAGAAAGAAGATTTTTTTTACGTCATTATTTTGAACTGGAGAAAGGGATGCATATTTAAGAATGTAACCTGTAGATGGCGAGCGAGTGCGAGTTTTAATTTGATTTTGACATTAGTTCATTTTTCTGTCACTGTCTCTCTTCTTTATTATTTACAATTTGCGTGGTTTCTCTTCCTTTAATTACGTACTTCGAATTACTAAGCAGGATTTTGAAGGATTTTAACTTAGCTTGTACTCGTACAAGATTAAAATGACAAACGAAAATATTAACCTCCAAACTATTATTCAAACGTCATTCAGATAAATAAATAAATATATCATCACGGTTTATTATCTATTGCTGGGTGTGCCAGTCTGCTTTGTACACAGATATCGGTAATGATGAATTGATGATCTGTCATGTTTAAATTACCCGCACATGCCGTTGCTATTAGACGTGCCGATGTTATTGCTTTACGACCATTTATCGGTTTGGCGTAATTCTACGTCATACATGGCGGTAATTTAAATATTAAAATTTCATTAATTTTTTCTGGCCATTAATGAAAATTTAGCCAAAAGAAAAATATGGCTAGCAAGTTTTTTCGTCTCTTCAAAAATATTAAATAATAAAATGGCACGCAAGTATTAGAAACAAAATATTATTACCAAGCATTAAATCATTATCAATTAACACGTTTCAAGGTCTCATTTAATTTTCACATTTTAAATAGGCGTCTGTGGGTGTCGGCTCGGGTGTGCTGAGGTGGATATAGGCGCCGACTACGAAAAATTTTGTCGGGTGCTCTCACCGAACAAAAAATTGAGGTTATACATTATATATACATCATGATGCAGCACAGGCGAACATAGGACTTTAACATTTCCTGCTTCCATAATTATTTTAGAAAAAAAGCATTTGAATCAATAAGCAAACTTAATTTTGCAAGCTTTATAAAGGCAGACAAGGTATGAAAATGTCGTAAGTCACCTCAGAAATAGTGATGGAGCTATGGCGTTGAGACAAAATAATTATTAACAAATGTATAATTTTTGTTTCAATTCCATGACTTTTGCTATTTTTACGGTGTTTTTCGATTTTTTCACACTACACCTAATTTTTGCCGTTAGAGTCCGTGCCAAACGTGATGGGCTGTTGCGCAGAAAGCAAAACTCTTTCTTTCTCTTTCCTATTGCTTGAACTTTCTCTATCTGTCTCTCTTCTTGATCTGCGCATCTCCTAGCCCATGACATTTGGCATCACCTCTACAAGCAAATTTCATTTTGTTTATTGATTCAGATGCTCTACAACTTTTATTTGATACTTTTTTAAGATAATTTAATTTTTAGCAGATATCTTATAAGTTTAAGTTGCTAGGACTCGCGAACCGCTCATCAGTGAAAATCGTGTAATACATGACATGATGAAGAATTTCATACTAAATTCAATTTTTCAAACCGCGTTGTCATATCTTTAACCGGGTTACAGTGGTGTGTGAATTCGTAGAAAAGCGTTGAAAAAAAATATTTAAAAATAATCTATAATTTTTTTGATGCCAAGACGATTGTAAACTGCTACAAGTAGTAAAACCTATTAGACTAAGTATTAAATACCTTATTGTTTATTTATTGCATAATATATATTTTATTAAATTTTTATTCTGGTTCATTATGTTTAACATAACTCTGAGAGTTCATCCTAGGTAATAAATGTAAGAAATCGTTTCTACGCAACCTTTTGCAAGGCAAAGGTCTATTTTGCTCTCCATTGACTGGATTTGAATGCGAAATAATACACGTATCAAATTTAGTAATTAGTAATTTAGTTTTCATGGCACACTATTTTGAGAAATTTTTTAAAATATTTTTTTTATTAACTCAAAAAGTATCAAGTACAAAGACAAAAAAAATGAGGTGTTGCACATTTTTTTCTTTGCTTTAATCGAAAGAATAAGAAAAAATATTTTACACCTATTTTTTATTTCTTTCTTATTATTCTTTATTTATGAGAAAATTGTCTTTGAAATTATAGTGTTTGAATTGCCGCTTCCCTTTCACCTATAACGTTCGAAAGGACCTAACCAGTGAGGGTGTGGCTTACATTTGTCACTGACGGAATTTAAACGAGTGACAGTCATGACAGCTGTCAACTACTATTGAGTTTTGTATTTGAAAATAATGAAACATGGTTGTAAGAGTGTTTTGTGCAGTGTGCCCAAATACGAGTAGAACTGATAATAGGTAAAAATATTTCTAGTAGTGCCTCAAAACGAAGAAAGAAGAATGAAATGATTGTCGCAAGTAAAGATAAATACATAAAATCTTAACTTCTTTGTTGTAAAAATCATTTTGATGTAAATATAAATATTTTTATAATAAAATAAGAACTATTGAATACATTTAATATTTTAGCTAAAAAATGATACACTCCAGCTACGGTTTCTTATACCGGCTAATCTTTGCACGACTGGACCATAAAAAAGATTGATAAATCCAGGATATACTGGGCATTAAACTATGAAATATAACGCTGTAATATAATAATAAATAACTAAGAACTACGCTAAAGAACTAAAAATCACGCTGCACTTTATGTCAGACCTTATGTCACACAGTTGTCATTAAAGCAATCATTGACGTTGGTGTATGATACAATTGTTTTTTTTTCAACATCTTTCCAGTTTTGTCATTGGCTAACGTCTTTCTGACGTCACAGGCAGTGTAATATGGCGCCAATTTAAAAAGTATATTTTTAAAATGCTACTGTGCTTAATAAATACAGAAATTTGAACAGAAAATCATATTAATACTGTGGAACGTACTTATTCGAATTTCAGAAGAAAAAATCTGATGTGGCCAGCACATTACCTTCCGTCAGTTATAAGAGGCATTTACGAAACTTCTACCCGAGAACTGTTACTGATAAACAGCTTTTTATAACTACCAGAATCGATATTTTAAGAACGCAAGTGGTAAACAGGGTAGATCCATAACCTATGAAAATATTTGTAACAGGTTAAAAATTTGACGTATTTAACAAACTGAGCAGAGTCCTACTTTGAACACATTTCCATTTTAGCGCGCGCGCTTCGCTTTGCATCACTACCTTTTTTTTTGGGATTAGATTCTTCATGAATCCGATAGATGGATCTGGGAGATATTGAACAATTTTCGAACACGGTAACTTTTTACCACTCGTGTTTTCAAACACAGTCGCTAGATGCGGTATCTACCGGTAGAATTTTCGTAAATCCGTATGTATTTTCTATAAAATCCATACAGAAAGTTCCTTGAAAAAGATTTTAAGTTTCTTGTATATACATTACCTTCGACAGTTGTATGTATTTCGAGCAAAAAGATCCTATATTTCGACTAAAATTATAACACAAAAATACTACGAATATGTCAATTGCACTTGACACTGACATCTTTCAATCAGAATTTTTTTAATATAGTTGTTTCTACCATAGCTGGCTAATTTATGAAATTTAATTTCTTTATAATTTTATAACTCTCTATCCATTTAATATGAAGTTTAAAATGCAGTCAAATCGTATAGAGAATAATATGTTCTTTAATATTTATAATAACATTAAATGTGAAAAAATGACGTTTAACATCGTTTTTTTAAGAAAAACTGTTAAAATCTTCAAATAAGGGTATTTCCGGTTGACCAATTATAACCAAAATCTAATCAGCTCTTAATATGGGTGCAACGAAGAGGAATACGAAAGAATTATAATTTTTGGAATTGTAGTATTAGAGTTATCGTAGACGAAAATTTTGTTACACACACACATCCACACACACACACACACACACGCACACACACACATACAGACATCATCGTAAAAATAGTAAAATCGTATTCTAGGGACCTTAAAACGTGCTTATTCATTAAAAACTCACCACCGAATTTTTTGACCAAAGACAATACCTTCCTTACCTAAAGGTGACGGAAGGTAAAAAGATATATGTTAATTTTTTTTGCAACTCTTCATTATACTTTTTTATATATTTTCTATAAATTAACTTTCGATTTCATCCTGTATATTCCATAAATAATAGAAGAAATTAGCTAAGCTTGTTAAAAATATTTATTTAATATTTTTTATTCTGTTTCTAATGTTGGTAATCAATTTCACGAATGTCATTGATATTCACAGAGAAAGAAAAAACATTAGTTTATTAGATTAATTTGAACAATCAAATCCCAATGAATTGAATTTTGAATAGTTTAAATTGAATATGGATTCTTTAATGAAGTCTCAGATGAGAATAAACTATGTATAACTCCAGAAGAAATTTGTTGCCAAATAAATCAAAACAGGGGTATAAAAGAGTGAATTCTGTTCGGCCAGTTGAGTAGACAGACACTGTGAAAATCAATTGGGTGTACATATACGCTATGCAAGTCGGACAGTTAAATGTGATATAAATAAATAGTGTCATAAATAGTGATATAAATAAATAGTGACATATGTAAATAGCGTGAAAATAAATAGTCGTGTTAATTGTTAAATAAATAATCTTAGTGTTTAAGTAATTAATTATATTCAGAAGGCAACGTGTTCTAACACGAGTTAGAAATTCGCTCACGAGCGCACAGCGGCGAGTGGGAGAACTAACGAGTGCTTGAATTTCCTCCTGTAACGTGTGTTTTATATTATTTTCTCTATTGAAACTTTTTTACATTATTTCTTTTTAAAAATATTTGACAATTTCCATTAAGGGAATTATTAATTTGTGGTGACAGTGATTTGTGTTTTCTATTTTTTCTGTTGTCTAGAGATTTAGTGTTTTTATTGCATCGTTTAAGAATGAAGCTTCTTCTAACATCAATATGCGTGCTAGAATGTGACATTCTAATTCCGAAACAAAGAAAATATATTTCTCCAATGGTTCAATGGTCATTCTCCATTCTTGAATGTCCCAACATGGAACTTCCAGCTAAACAAGTATCGGTTAATGGCTTGTGCAACATTGAGTGGTATACAGAATGCATTACAGGCTTTGTGAAACCATGAAGCAATTAGTCCACTAAACTACTAATTACTAATTAATTGCGATGCAATATAATGACCTATAATGTTCAAATGTCCAAGCTATGCAAAATCAGTCTATTCTTCTGTGGAACAAGTAAATTACTGTTGAATTGCTGGGATACATTTTAGATGCTCTTGATTGCAATCCATTATACGTATACCCATATTTTGGGATAAATACAATTTTGCAATATTATGTAGAATACGAGTAACATAGTAGGCGTCATATACTAAGAATTAAGAATTTTACTAAATATAATTATAAAAGTTTGTTCTTTGCTTCATTTTCAAATGGTTGAAGTATAACTATGATATTTTAGCATCGCTGTGACGGTAATTTTATATACATTCCGAAAAAAAAAAATATATAAAATACCGATTTTCCATGCCAGATTCAATTCCGCTAAAACCGGAAGTGATAAAAAATTCTTACTACGATCAGGTATCAAAATTATTAAGTTTATTGTAAAAAAATTATATTTAAATAAAAACTGTTTGAGAATTACAGCACTGGACTGGTAGCCAGGTGTCCGCTATTTGAATTTGTCTACTTCCATTGGTAGTAGACTCCACCCCCTATTTCGGTATTAGTTATATATTTATAGGTGGTCTTTGAGTCGCCAATCAATATAATATTGTAACACGAGGGAGGTGCGGATCTGGCCTTATGATACATGTTTTTTATACTATTTTTTCTATTGAGGTATTTTTACAATTAGATTTTAAAAAAATCTGATGTGGCCAGCACATTACCTTCCGTCAGTTCTATGTATTTTGTATAAATGTCAAACATAAAGTTCATTGCAAAAGATTATATTTCTTGTACATTACCTTAAGGCAGTTGTATATATTTTATGCAAATTCCACACAGAAAGTTTCTAACAAAAGATCCTATATTTCCAGTAAAATTATAACATAAACATACTGTCAACTGCACTTGACACTGACACCTTTCAATCAGAATTTTCTTAACGTAGCAGCTGTTTCCAAAGTTATAGCAAAGCTGACTAATATATATGATATTTAATTTCTTTATAATTTTTTAACTCTATGTCCATTTAATATGAAGTATAAAATGCATTCAAATCGTATAGAGAATAAATAATTCTTTAATATTTATAATAACATTAAATGTGAAAAAATGATATTTAACATCGTTTTTTCAAGAAAAACTGTTAAAATCTTCAAATGAGGGTACTTTCGGTTGACCAATTATAACCAAAATCTAATCAGCTCTTCACATGGATGTAACGAAGAGAAATACGAAAGAATTATAATTTTTGGAGTTGTACTATTAGAGTTATCGCATTAGAAAATTTTGTCACACACAGACACACACACACACACACACACACACACACACACACACACACACACACATACATACATACACACACACACACATACAGACATCATCGTAAAAATAGTAAAATCGTATTCTAGGGACCCTAAAACGTGCTTATTCATCAAAAACTCACCACCGAATTTTTTGACCAAAGACAATACCTTCCTTACCTAAAGGTGACGGAAGGTAAAAAAGGACTTGTCAAAAATATGAGTTGGTGTTTTTTTATCAGTTATGTTGGTAGCGTTTCCCGCTAAAAATTGAAATTTCACATTTTGACAGTTTGTGTATCTTGTGATTTTGTCTGATTGTTTACATTAAAATATTGTATCAAGCATTATACAATTATGAAAGAGGAAAACCAATACATACAATGAACTCCAAGGTTATTAATGAACCATCCTGATTTGACATATCGGTGGTTCGTGTTGGTTATTATCATAAATAAAACTTGAATATGGGACTGAAGGACGTTACGTGGACCATCAAGCCTTTTTATTGAGAAAACATAAATAAAACTCTTTAAATAATGAAATACTTTAATGAACAATTTATTGCTCTAGACTTTTACTTTCCACCATTTTTACAAAACTCACTGCTCAGTTGCACAGATAACGGCAACAGCTTTTTTCTTACAATTTTTAATATAAAACATATATGGCATATATTCGATAGTTCGCCACAACGTGGAACTGCAAATCATGGATTAAAACGTCAACATTTCATATTTGTTTGCTAGAAACCGCCACAAATTGAGTAGACAGTGTTAACATTTTCAAGTAACGTGCATCATACATTTCATAACCTGCCTGGAATAACAATACATTAAATTCAAAATTGCATTACCATAAATTTAAATTGTAATAAATAAAACATACCGTTTTAATTATTTTGACAAAGTAAACCTGAGCGCATTGTTTCTTGTTTCATAATTTTTTAGTTGAAATTTTAACTTCACAGATTCTTATTCTTTCTTAACTAACACAGCTATAGCTATAAATTTCTTTTCTTTCTAGTCATATCACCTAGTGAAAGGATAAAAATCCACAATTAGAAGTAATATTTCAACACAAACAATTTACCATTTTAAGGTTATCTGTCAGTTATAAAAGCATGACTACCACCTCTAGAACATGAAAGGCGCCAAAAACAGTACGTTTATAGATTTTCTAAACGTCGTGTTTTCAGTGATAAACAGTGCTTTTATAGAAACATAAGAACATCGAAATAGAAAAATAATGTTACAATATTACAACAGGCTATACAATACACACAGGTATTGATACGTCTGTTGCCTAGTTACGTTAGTAGTAAACCCATTTTTTATTACATTATTTCTAGTTTTTAATACCATTTTTCTCGAAATAATTGTTTTACAACCCTATGCTATATTTATATCGTTGAAATCAGAAAATAATATTCTATTTAAAGAGCTAAAAATTATATAGGGTGCCATTTAAAAAAATATAATTTTGTTCTACCGTTTAAGAACTACTGGATTTGTTATTATTAATAAATTCGCCCCTTGTTTTTGATCATTTCTTGTATATAACATTTTTCTCTAAAGTTGTTACTTCGCCCAAAAAAGCGCTGGTTGTTTTCAAGGAAACACCCTGTATAATAATTATTATATAATATGTGAATAGTGATTTACGAGTTGTATCTCTTTATAAATCACATTTATCAATCCTATTTGTTTAAAATTTCGTATATTTCCTATGCTTACAATGCTGTCGTTCGAGGCGTGGCGTGACAGCAAGAGGCTAGCTATGACGTCACGAATTGAGCATTCATGCCTGTATTCTCGTGTGGCCTCGCTGTAACTGATTGTAGCGCGATTGTACATGATTGTAATGATTATAACTGACTGTAACGTGATAGTAATGATTTTAAATGAATGTAGTGATTGCAGGCAGCGATTGTAATGAGTATATCTATGATTATAAGCGATTTGTACAATGATTGTAGGAGTGATTCGCTCCTCGAACAACCCTAAAAATTTAAAATAAAACGATCGTCAAAAATGACATTAAAGGTATAAAAGCAATAAAAAAATTATCAAAGTAAAACTATTTATAGCTTTAATATAATAATAACAATTTAATTATAATAATGTAATTATAATCATATAATATAATATCCCACATTCAGTTTGCTTATTGAATTGAAAAGGTAGTGGGTTATTTTTATTGTAGTGGAACACATAGACGCACGCGCGCGTTTTTCGTAAATTTACACACCAATGCGATTTGGCACTATCCCTCTCTTATTACGGGTATTGAGAAACGAAATTAAAAATAAAAAGTGTTGATTGTTTTTAAAATTAATGAGGAGTGGCATTCACTGCTTACAATTTTTAATATGCATTTTTTAATGGAATTATAACAAATAAACCGTATTTTTATTCAATTACTATTGTTTCTTAATTTAAAGTGGGATTTTGAATGAGAAATTGTACCTCCACTTTTTATGAGTTCATTATTATATGGTTATTCTTATATTCCCATAAAGCAGAACGAAACTCTACAATAGCTTTACAATTGATAAGAAAATGTAAATGAATAATTTTGAAAATATTTGTCTGCCCCGTACCATTACATTACACTTTCAGCGACCACATATAAATTCAAAATCTCTGGAGAACCATGCAGTTAACCTGGCGTCATGGAAACTGTAAGTCTTGTTATTTTATATAAGCTTCGTGTCACATACTCTAGCCAACTTATTTATCGTAAATAGAATTCGCAACAATTTTTATTTTATTTTTTCTCAACTTTAAATTAATATTTTATTATTTATCAAATCCCAAGATAGATTCTAAATAGTATTGTTCAAAATATTCGATTAACCGGTTAACCTGTAGCCGTTTTAATAATTTAATACCAATACTGAAGTTTACAAGAAATGGAAATTGAATTGAATGGTTAACTGATTTGGTGTTACCAGGTATTGTGTTTAATCGGTTACCCGGTTATTGCGAATATCCGGATAATTGGTTATTATGATAAGGCCCGGTATTTTCACTTCCGAATAAAGTTTCGAATAAGTATTCGTTAAATAAATTTATTCTATATGTTTATCCAACGAATAATTCCAATGCGTCTTTTCACACATTTTACACAAACAAATAGCTATCTGTCGAATAACTTTAACGTTTGTGAATTGGTAGCCTTGCAGAGTGAATTTGTGTCTGTAGAGAAGGATGGAGTTTGGCGTAGTCACGTTAAGCAGACAAGGATGAAATGTGTCAACTATTTTTGAATCCGTAGTTGTCAAAATTTTGTTTGACATCTTTAATCAATGTCATCTATATTCTGCATTTCTAGCCCCGGGAGACTGTAATTTAACAAGTGTACCATCTAATGCAGCACTCATATGTGGTAAACGAGATATGTATATTGTAAAATTGTCCTTGTACTTTTTGTATATTTCTTTTAGTTCAAAGTAAATGTTTGTCAATGTATTCAACAAAAGTATCCAAAATTCGAACATATTTTGCCAGCGTCAAATGACAATATCTTTATAATGATTTACCTATTCACAGTTTGAGATCAACTGCGATCCCTAATATGTGATATTAAATTGTTTTCATAATCGGAATCTGTCAAAAATTATTTCATGTATGTGGTTATGTCGCTGTCTGATGGTGTGTGGTCGATTTCTCACGTTATATATTAATTCATAGTTGATAATATCATCATAATATTTAATATATCCATTCTGTTAATAAATCTGCACTATGTGGAAATGTAATGAACTTACGAATAAACGGTTATTCGCTACCCAAGTACCGAATAATTTATTCTGCGAATAACAGACGTTATTCTTTCGAATAAATTTATTTGCAAGTGAAAAGACGACATAAATATTTATCCGAAGGATAAATTTATCTAAACCTTTATTCGGGTAAGTTTATTCGTTATTGCTAAACTTTAAAAATACTTATTCATTTGTTATCTTAAGTAAATTATTTTTTCTACAAATCTATTAAAAGTGGGCTTTTTAATGTTTGTTTTTAGCGTTAAAAATGTCATTTTGTGACACATGTGTTAAAAGTGACAGATCATTGTTGTTACTTTTGAGACTAGTGTTAAAAGTGAATGTCAAAAAATTATTAGAAATACAAATTTAAATTAAAAAATAGTGTTTGTAGAAAAAAAAGTGTATGATATACGTGTTAAAAGTGATTTTATTTTGTTCGAAAGGTTTGGATCACTCCGCTTCACGTCGTGTTCCAAACTTCCTTCTCACAAAATAAAATGTCACTTTTAACACATATCATAAATAACTATTTTGTTTATAGTATACCTACTTTGCTATTAACCGGTTATTTCTAATAAGCCGGTTTCACATTTTTTAAAAAGTGTTTCAAATGAAAGTTTATGTCATATTTTTCTTAGGCCCGGTATTTTCACTTCCGAATAAAGTTTCGAATAAGTATTCGTTAAATAAATTTATTCTATATATTTATCCAACGAATAATTCCATTGCGTCTTTTCACACATTTTACACAAACAAATAGCTATCTGTCGAATAACTTTAACGTTCGTGAATTGGTAGCCTTGCAGAGTGAATTTGTGTCAGTAGAGAAGGATGGAGTTTGGCGTAGCCACGTTAAGCAGACAAGGATGAAATGTGTCAACTACTTTTGAATCCGTAGTTGTCAAAATTTTGTTTGACATCTTTAATGTCAATGTGATCTATATTATGCATTTTTAACCCCGGGAGACTGTAATTTAACAAGTGTACCATCTAATTCAGCACTCATATGCGGTAAGCGGGATATGTGTATTGTAAAATTGTTCTTGTACTTTTTGTATCTTTGTTTCAGTTCAAAGTAAAAGTTTGTCAATGTATTCAACAAAAGTATCCAAAATTCGAAAATATGTTGCCAGCGTCAAATGACAGGATCTTTATAATGATTTACCTATTTACTGGTTGAGATCAAATGCGATCGCCAATATGTGATCCTAAATTGTTTTCATAATCGGAACCTGTCAAAAATTATATCATTTATGTGGTTATGTTGCTGTCTGATGGTGTGTGATCGATTTCTCACGTTCTTTATTAATTCATAGTTGAAAATATCATCATAATATTAAATATATCTATTTTGTTCATAAATCTGCACTATGTGGAAATGTAATGAACCTATGAATAAACGGTTATTCGCTACCCAAGTACCGAATAATTTATCTCGCGAATAACAGATGTTATTCTTTCGAATAAATTTATTTGCAAGTGAAAAGACGACAAAAATATTTATCTGAAGGATAAATTTATCTAAACCTTTATTCGCAAGTGAAAATACCGGCCCTTAGTAATATAAAAATAATAATAATTTATTGTTAATTTCGTAAATAATTAAATAAAAATATTGGCGCCAGAAATAGTCATGAAAAACAACCCCCCACTCCTGTGACATTGTGTGCGTTCAATTCACTTAGCGCTAGCTAGCACTAGCGGCTTTTTCATTCTGAACGTACTGCTAAGTTCGGTTTTGCTCGAGCAGCTAGCGGAAACCTCGAGCGCTTCTGATAGACGCTAGATACTTGAAAACGCGGGATTTCTGAAAGCTGATTGTTTACGAATAGTTGAGTAATGAAATTTTATTTATCTCGCAAATACTGATGAATTGTTATGTGTAAACGAAAAAAGGATGCCTATAATGGCTTTATTTTTCTCCATTTTGGCAAGTTTTTTTAAAAAATTATTTTTAAATAAATTCAGTAATGAAACATTCATTTGAAATGTGGAGCCTCCTTCACAGATTCCATTAAGAAAATTTTTATTCTCAAATCCTTTTTTAAGAAATGCTACCTAGTTAGCAAATGTCAAAATTATGTCGTTTAATTCTGTCTAGCATTTTGCTACAACTTAGCGCTAGCAGTATATGCTATTTTCGTGTGTTGAACGTACCAATTGGTACACATACAGTACGTCATTCATAGCCAATAGGAAAAGAATTTACGTTATTTATACAAATAAAAGTAGGGGACAGTAAGTCATATGTTAACTGTATGTGATGTAGGTACTAGATAAATTACAGCTGACTTGTCCACCATTGTGGAGCCACTTAAATCATTCAATATTAATGTTACAGTATTATTAATCATAGAAATTATCCATAACCACTAGTTGTTCTGCTCCAAATTGTGTAAATCATTTGAGAAATGGTTATAATTTTTACAGGTACTTATGCCATTCATATATTTTTCTCTAACCTCAAAAATCTTAACGAACTGTATTTTTTCTTGTTTTCTTATTTTAAATATATATAAAAAGGCAAATGTGGAAGTTATATTAATTATGAGAAATAGTTAGTACATAAACTTATAAGAAATGCACTTTTATTTCATAATTTACTGCTTTGATTTTCGTACCAATATGGCGGACGAGTCAGCTATGAATTATCTAGTTGCTGTACTATGTGCTCTGACGTCACATATTTTCAAATTTGAGACTCTTTAAAGAACAATGTCTTTTATAATTTAGTACTTAGAAGTCATATAAAAATTCTTCGAACAGCCCTATTGTGTAGGCATGGCGAACTATCTGGTTTTTGCGGTTAACCTGTTCTCTCCATTAGCCAGTTTTTGCGGTTATTTCATTTGCAATTACCTGTTTATCACCCTTTAATATTCACTGTTAATTGGCTACCATTTCCAAATTTCTTTCCGGGTGATGTTCTAGTATTCGTTTCCAATTTTATTCGTTTATTGACATGTCTATTTCCCTTTAAATATTTGTTGCGCTAGCTGAGTTTTACGTGTTTCATTTCTACTTTTCCAGTGAACTTAACCTTACTGAGTAATGAGTGTGAGTGTGCACTTTTTTTTCGATCGGCAACGTCATTTCTTGCGAGTTCATTCTGCCAAATTCATATATTTTGTGTTGTAAAAAGTGTCTGTGTAAATACAATGATGGACGTAAAAAAAATTAGTTTGTTAATAATAGAAGAATTATTAGAAACGTGCGTTTGTAAATATACAGTGTATCACATTTAGAACTGCTACCATTGTTATCTCGAGAACTATAAGAGAAACAATGTCGGTCAAATTGAACATTTTGTGCTCCTATAGAGAGTCATCTCAGATGTGCTATTGTTTTCCAAAAATTTTCATTGGGCACTAGATACTCACGAAAAACTGAATTTGGTTGTTTTTTATTTTTCAAATAAAAAAAAATCATTCAAATTCCAATCAAAAATATTTTTTATCAAGTCGCCCTTGACATGTGCAAGAAAGTCATAAAATGAATAATTCATTTTATGACTTTCTTGCGCATGTCAAATATCAAATTAATAACAATAATAATATTTTTTTGTAAAATAATAACAAAATTCGGGAAAAATGTGAAAAAGAAATTTTTGGCGGTAAAATAAATATGAATCACAATGACCTTAACATCATTGAAAAGAAAAAAAAATGGTGTGGCCAATACAATACCTCCCGCCATTTAACGCCCGAGTTGCAAAAAAGATCAAACTAATCCTTATTTTTGGATTAGCGAATTTTACTCTAATTTTGCTAGTTTACATCTTAAAATATAGTCTAATCTAATCCAAGTAATTACCTTTTTGGATAATAAAATGAAGATTAAATTTTAAATACCGGGATAAAATAGAATTCAGTAATCCAAAAATGAGAATTAGCTTAAACTTTTTGCGAATCGTTAATTTTTATTCATCTATACTACATATTTACATATGCTGGTAACTGTATTGTTTACCTTTCCTATTGTACTATTTACTCTTCTCTTTTTAAAACGTTACTATTATTAATTTGAAATGATTAGTTCTTTGACAGTGACATTTATCTGTCAGTTACATACATTTAAATAAATGCGCAACCAAGGAGTTTTGTTTGTTTAAAGTATAGGCTCCAGGATTTAAATTACAGATAATTTTATAAATTTATCCATAAAATATATATATAAAAAGTATTAATACAAATCTGTAGAAAATTAAATATTCTTTCATTTTTATAATAACATTAATCTCGAAAAAATGACATTTAAAGGTATTTTTCGACGAAAAAATTATTTTAAGCTTCTAGTAAAGTGCCATTTCCGGTTATCCGATATACACCAAAATCTAATGGGCTCTTCCCAATACAGAAAAAGTTCGTAGTACAAGATTTCAAAATTTTCTGAGTGATGGTATTTGAGTTAGAGTGGAAGATCCACACATACACACAGACATCATCGTGAAAATGTTAAATGTCTAGGTACCTTAAAACGTGGTCATTTACCAAAATCTCGATATTCGATTTTTAGCACGATCCCTATATCTCCCTTACCAAGGGTAGCGGGAGGTAAAAAATAAGTATTTTTTAGAGATTAAATCAGATATGAGTTTCATTTACAAAATATAACGTTATGTTATATCTCGGAAATTTAGAGATATGAAAATTTATTTTATACGACACTAATGGTTAGGTAATACAAATATCTAACTTCTTTATTTGCCCCATTTTTTTTTTTCGATTACTAATAGCTTAGAAGTTATCTGAAAAACAAAAAATCAACATAATTTAGTTTTTCGTAATTATCTAGTGCGGTATGAAAATTTTTGGAAAAACAAAAGCACATCTGAGATTGTTCCTTACTGACCATTATAGTTCTCGAGATCCCAATGGTGGTAGCTCTAAATGGAACATAGTGTATACAGGTTACGACCAAACATCGAAAACATTTACTGAGCGAAAAAACAGCCACAACGCGTTGCGGATGATGGTGACCAAAAACCGAAATCTGATCATTTGTCGCGTAGTGTTAGGTTCAGTAACAGGTTTCATTTAAAAATACGCCATGCATGTGTTAACTAGTGCCGGACATAACGTCATTAGCTGCACTAAGTGCAAAACTCGGTGCAAAACTAAATATATAAATAGGAATCAGTATGATACTATTACTATACTTGTTTAAAAATTTATGTGCCAATAAGCAACAAACTAATATTACAATATTTGTTACAGATCTTGGTATTATTAGCTTTATTGTCATTCTCCCAATGCCTTCCACAAGGCAAAGATCGTCGCATCTATGATCCGGATTCAAGAAATGTGAGAAGCTCATATGCGAATAAGTAAGTACATATTAAGATATGGGTGCAAAAGGGTCGAATGCACCCAAGACCAAGACGAAGTTTTCCGTTCTTCAAACGTAGTCGCAAGTAAAAACGGCGAAAACTTGTCAGAAACAAAAAACACATATTGATTCCGCTGTAAAGAAAATTTTTAATAGGGGATTACAGCTCAATCAAATTAAGAGAAATTAGTAAAAAATAGTGAAAGTATATGCTTAATAATGAATATTAATAAAGAAATAAATCGATATAATTGAAATACTTCGGAAATAGGGGGGTTTTTGTTCTAGCAGCTCGCCACTTATGTGAAATCCATATATATTATTTTGACTGGAGACTCAAAGACCACCTATAAATATATAACGAATACCGAGTTAGGGGGTGGAGTCTACTAAAAATAGCGGACACGTGGCTACTAGTCCAGTACTGCAATTCTCAAACAGTTTTTATTTTAATATAAATTTCTTGCATTAAACTTAATAATTTTGATACACTTGCAATTATAAAGCATGTAGACTTGTGAATTAATTAATTTTTTATAAATACGATTTAAAAATAGCATACATTTCAAAAACATTTTAGATCCACGAAGAAAACAGTATATAAAAACTTATATTCGTGACGTCGAATCTATATTTTTAAACTTCGGGGGACCATAACTCGCTTATTAATAGGAATTTTTCACCGCATTTTCACCAATAGCCTTATAGTTTTACTTACACGTTCTGATGAAATTATAAAAAAAATGGTGGAATCCCCTTTTGCGCACTCGATAATATTGTAGTATCAGTGTAAGGCAATAATTTACAAATCACGAGTATTTTTTGTGAATTTTAAATAACTTCCAAAAAATAATTAATTTATATTTTTGCACGATCGGATTTTTTTAAAATGATAGGGTTTCCAAGGCATTAAGGATTATTTAAAAATTACTTATCGGTAAGTGATGTGCTCACTTACCGATCAGGAGCGAAGCATTCCACAGCGTCTAAATGTCATAGCGCCCAAATTTCATAGCTTCTAAATTTCATAGATCCCAAACTTTACAACGTCTAAATGATACCCCACCATCAATTGTCACAGCGTCTAAATTTGTCCTGGTTTATTTCGACCACTACAAGTTAATACAGTAACTGTAAATATGTTAATATTTGTTTTGAATTATGCAACAGATGGCGAGTTTGTTGTGTAATTAATATAGTGCCACAGTGTCCAACCAAATAAATACTGTACAGGCTGTCTCATTTTCAATGTTTTTTAAGGTATCTCGGGTAATATTAATGATAGAGCAAAACCGTTTGCACATTCCAGGGTCAACTTTTCCAGAAATGTTTAATAGTCACCACAGGAAATTTCGATTTTCTTTTGTTTCTGAGCTACAGGCAAAAACTCGTTTTTCGCTCATTTTGAAAATATCTCATATCTTATTTATTATAAAAGTTAGAGAAAAAATGTTTTTACAAAATTTTTTTTAAAATAGAATAAAATGGCGCAATTAGATTTTTTGAAAACTAAATGATTCTCGAGATATAACACAAACTTATGATTTTTTAAATGGGAACCTACATTCTTTTGTTTTAAACTTGAATAAGAAATAATTATTAATTTATTGGGGTGTAAAAAATTAAAAATAATTAAGAAACAAATAAAAAAATCTGTTACAGATCATCATTTGCATATTTCTAATAATATTTGTTTCAGTTTTACTCATTTTTTCAATTTATTTACTTCAAAAGCATTTTAAACGATCTTTTTCGGATTGTGTCAAAGCCAACTGTAACGTCGATAACTAGTAATTTAACTATCCCGAAAATAATTGGTTAAGAAATAATTTTGAGAACATAATTAATAGATATTGAATCAAAATTAACAAATGATGATTTGTAATAAATTTTTTCTTTGGTTTCTTAATAATTTCGAATATTTTCACCTCAATAAATTAATAATTCGTCTTTTATTAACATTTAAAACAAAAGAATGTAGACTTGTTACATATCATTGAAAAGCTTATAAAATAAGCAAAAAGAAGAGACTATTTTCAACATAGGTTTCCATTTAAAAAATCATAAGTTTGTGTTTTATCTCGAGAATTATTAACTTTCAAAAAATCTAATTACGCCATTTTATTCTATTTAAAAAACGGTACAATTTTTGTAAAAACATTTTTTCTCTAACTATCATAATAAATAAGATATGAGATATTTTCAAAATGAGCGAAAAACGAGTTTTTGCCTGTATCTCAGAATCAAATGAAGATCGAAAATTCCTGTGGTGACTATTGAACTTTTCTCGAAAAGTTGACCCTGTAATATGCAAACGGTTTTGCTCTATTCTTAATATTACCCGAGATACCTTAAAAAAACATCGAAAATGAGACAGCCTATACAATGGTTTACGAACACATTACGGGTATGTAATGTACATAAAGAATGTGCACTGAAAGACAACTATTTCAATATATAAAATTCGTCAAAAAGCACTTCGCCCGATTCATTCAAAAACCGAATACGTGGGCGTGGCAAAGCGAAGGTCACTGTAGGTTAGGTTTGGTTTGATTATATAGGTATGCTTTTTGTTGCACAATTAACAATAAATGTTGACATATTTACAGTTTGATGTGTTACCAACACCACTTGTAGTGGCCGAAATGAGCCAGGACAAATTTAGATCAAAACTTACTTTAGAAAGAACAACCAAAATTTTTTAATATGTCAGAATAATTTTCAAATCTTACTTTTTAAATTTTGTGCGTCGATTGTGCAAAAAATAAATATTTCAGTCAGTAAGTGCTCTTCTACCGATATACGCTCGAAATTTAATATGGGAAAACACTATTTTTTTCTCAAATATTATCTGCCCATAAAATTTTATGCGAGGCATTATACATACATAGAGTTTTTAAGAAAAAATACGGAATTTATGGGTTAGAAAAATTTTATATTTTGGCTTCGCGCGTGAACGCCTTGTGCGCTTTTACAATAAAAATAATGAAATGAAACGAATCAATTTTTTCATAATGTATATAAAAACTGAATTCTGAATCAACATGCCATATTTCAACTCTTAATTATTAATCGAAGCTAAGATAAACAAAATAAAAGTAAGTCGAAAAAAATAACCTATTGCTGGATGTGCCAATTTGTTTTGTACACAGAATTCGGTAATGATGACATATTTGTACCATGCGGGCGTTTACCAGGCGTCACATCACCGGCACTCATTGCTGGTATGGAGAGTGAACCACAGGGGTTAGTTTTGTGCTATTTAAAATTTAAAAAATATTTAGCATCGGTCGGGATTGAACCCGGTTTCCCAAATTCGCGACCAGACACAGGCACACAGCCAGAAAATAACGTTTAAATTATTCACAAAGCCTGTGGTTACAACAATATTAAAATTTTAAATTTTTGGGATCACACATATTGATATTGACACCAGGGAAGTTGAGCATTCTTCAAACGCGCTCTAAAATGGGGGTCATTTTTGATATACATTGTCATTATTTTTATATTAATTAATTTAAAAATATGAAAATTAATATAATTACGTAGAAATGTATCATCCATAACTGAAATAATTTTTGATTTTGTTTTAAGCAAGTTTTTGAGTTTCAAACTCTGACTGACTATAATTATTAAGGCCGATAGTAGTTGATATATTTTTTTTTAATAGTGAAACTTTAATTCATTATCAGTTTGCCATTACATTTGTACCGTCTTTGATTATGGAAATATTTTGATATTTACTTATGCCCAGTTGCACCGCTAACCCTTCGTTGATGTGGTCGGGTATAATATACCCCACGACTATTTAATTTATGTAGAACTTTCGAAATACTCATGCCAGTGGCATGTATGTTCCAGTAGCTTCAAATAACATAGAAATAAAAATATTAAAAGTATATACATATATATATATATATATATATATATATATATATATATATATATATATATATATATATATATATATATATATATATATATATATATATATAATATTAAACGTAAAATTCTTAAGCACAATAATAATTTAATTACTCTATACTGTTCAAATACTGATTTTTCTTGACAAAAAGTAACAATATTTGACATTTAAATCATCACATTTGTTTGTCTTTTTTGTTTTAATTCCATGGGTAGTACTATTAAACTGAAATTTTCATATTCAATTTCTGGAGTTACTATACATATACGAAAAGAATTTTGTTTACTGATTTACATGCAGAATTTTATATTCTACAACTTTTATTTGAAGATTTTTTCTAGGAAAAATGGTTTTCCCATGTTAAATGCCTATGTAACGAATTTCGAGCGGCACCCGGTATATATATATATATATATATATATATATATATATATATATATATATATATATATATATATATATGTATATATATATATATATATGTATATATATAACCAGCGCTTTTTTGGGCGAACTAATGACTTTAGATAAAAATGTTATATACAAGAAATGATCAAGAATAAGGGGCTAATTTACTAATAATAACAAACCGAAAATTAGACCAGTGGTTCTCAAACGGCAGAACAAAATTATATTTTTTTTAAATGGTATCCTATATAATTATTTTGCCTATTAGACAGATATTTTTTTCTGATTTCAACGATATAAATATGTTATAATATTATAATAAGCTGTGCAAAACGCAGGTATTGATACGTCTATTGCCTAGTTACGCTAGTAGTAAACCCATTTTTTTTATTACAGTATTTCTGGTTTTTAATACCATTTTTCTCTAAATATTTCTAGTATTCATACAACCCTATGCTATATTTATATCAGAAAATAATATTCTATTTAAAGAGCTAAAAAATTATATGATACTATTTAAAAAAATATAATTTTGTTCTACCTTTTGAGAACCACTGGTTAAATATTCTGTTTGTTACTATTGATACATTATCCTCTTATTCTTGATCATTTTTGGTATAAAACATTTTTCTCTAAAGTTATTAGTTCGCCCAAAAAAGCGCTGGTTGTTTTAAAGGAAACACCCTATATATATATATATATATATATATATATATATATATATATATATATATATATATATACAGGGTGGTGGCGGTTGGGGGTGAACATAGGGATTTAATATGGGATTTTAGTTTTTTGCAATTTCCTGCTCTCCTGTTCTTTTTACGGCAAAAACTGTAGAGTACTAAATTGTTCAGAATTAAAAATTGCATACAAAAATGTATTTACATTTATTATTATGTTTTTGGTTTCTTCACAATTTTAAAAAGAAATTTCAAAATTTCTGTTATTTTGTAGCAATAGCCATGTAATTTATTTTTTTCTGGTTGTCAAAAATTATTTATAAACGTCAACCATACGTTAATCTAACTTAAAAATTAATTAAAAACAAACAACTTTTAATTTTAACACGCATTTTTTATTAGGTATACCATTTAATAATAAACCAATTCCAAATCTATCAACTACGTAGAATTTTGATTTATCATAGCCAATACCATTTCTTCATTCACTTCGTTATAACGTCTTCTATTATTATTATTTCCTTCATTACCTTCGTTCACAGCTGTCTTCTCAACGTTTTTAGTAAGTTTAGAAATTGTTGCTATAATAGGAATTGGGGTATTTTCGTACTTTATGGAAAACAAATCACGTATTCTTCGAAAACTATATCCACAATAATAATTTTTTATAATGAAAACTCGTTTCTTATTCGAATAAACATTCATTATTAAATTAACTTTTTATTAGAGAAAATTTTGAAAATTTGACAGAAATTGAATGACATTATTATGTTTAAACATTTGAGTTATGTCATGGCTATTGCTACAAAATAACAGAAATTTTGAAATTTCTTTTTAAAATTATGAAGAAACCAAAAACATAATAATAAATGTATGCAATTTTTAATTCTGAACAATTTTGTACTCTATAGTTTTTGCCGTAAAAAGAACAGGAGAGCAGGAAATTGCAAAAAACTAAAATCCCATGTTAAATCCCTATGTTCACCCCTAACCGCCACCACCCTGTATATATATATATATATATATATATATATATATATATATATATATATATATATATCGATGCCATAACTTTTTTTCACCACACCAACGAAGGGTTAATACAATGTAAATCGAAATTTTCACAACAATATATATTTGACGTTTCATTTCGATACGATATTGATAATTTAAGGAACACTTAAGCTTTATGTATCATTTTAAATGTTCTTTGATATTCAGGTAATAATATTTGTTGCAGTATTGGCAGTGGTCCTGTGGAGTCGTACGGAAATTATGACCTACCTAGGTAAGCATCATATTCATACATATTTGTAATTTAAACATTCCAGCATAACGAACTTGGGTATTACAGATATCCAGAATACGACTATCCACTTCCATCATATCCAAGGTAAAATTTATCTTTATTCATAAATTCCACAAAATTTTAAATTTATTTATTTTATACAAACAAAAATTTTTAAAGGTGTCCGATTAAGGTGATCTGTATCATTACGAATTAACAAATTGACATACATTTATCTCTCTCATTTGCAATTGTCAGACACCTACCTTGCCGGGATAGTGCTCTACCAACTAAGCTATTGGCTGCTCTCCTTTCGACAATTTATTTTAAATATACAAACTGTTCACTTATTGTTAATATCAATATGTTCGTTAAACATTAGTTTGGGGTCAAACAAAACACCCAAATCTTTTATTGTTGTTTTTCTTACAATATTAATGTTATTTAACTTATAGAAGAAATTGATAATATTTTTATTTGTTGAAAACGATAACACAGAATATTTGTTTGTTTAAATGTAAGTCAATCTCATTACAAAATTGTTCTGAATTATTAAGTAGTTCAATCTGTAATCGGATACAATCTTGTACGTTGTGAATTTCAATGAACATTTTCAGATCATCGGCGTATAATAGAAACTTGCAATATGTAAAGCATTTATATATTGAATTAATATAAAAATTATATTAGACCTTTTACTAGGGTGACCATACGTCCCGTTTTGAACGGGACAGTCCCGTTTTTGTAAAATGTACCGGCCGTTCCGCCGTTTTAGTTAAAATACCATATTTGTCCCGGTTTAGGAGATTTCTCCCCTTTTTAAAGATTTTTCTATTTTGCGTCTATAACAAACCTATTACAACACTCAAAACAGTTTGTTAATAGCTCATTCGAGTGCTGTAATAGATTAGTACAATTTATTTTTTTAAGGTAAAAAATATCAAATAAACGATATTGTTTATTGTTATAAAAATTTTGAATTTAAAAGTAAAATAAGAAGAAGAGAAGAAATAGAGTACCTAGTAAAGTTAGAAAGAAATAGACAATATCGTAGATATAGTCCATTCACGATAGCGAGAGAATGTGGAACCAACTCGCGGGCAGAGACAAGTCGTTCGATTGATTCGGTTCGATTATTATCCCCAAACGACCATTAGAACGACTTGTTGAGCGAGTTAGTTCCACATTCTCCCGCTATTGCGAATGACTCATAGTTGGTAATATTAGAGTTGCGCTGTTGAACGTCATATGTATTTTCCGACGTCACATTAGTATCACCAACTGACACAAAATTCCCAAAATTTTGAAATATACTATTATATCACTAGAGAAATTGGTTTACAATTTAAAATTCATTATAAATAGCTATTAACGTCATAAGGCTGATATGTAGCAAATAACAGATGAGGTTGAATGTTGTAAAATCGAGGCGATAGCCGAGATTTTATAATCAACCGTGTCTGTTATTTGTATATCAGCCGTGTGACGTTCAGTATTTTTCATAATAACATAATATATCTTCTTAAAATTCTATTTTCTATGGCATATTGACAGGTGACAGCTCTTCATGACAATTTCATGATGCTGAGATTTTTTTTAGGAACACATGATTTTTAATAATTGTACTGTTATAAAAAATAACGGCCGTGGCTGTTTTGATGCATATATCGGTTGAGCATACAGTACTGTTAAAGCACATTTAACAGCATGGTATTATGAAAATAACTTATTGAACTTAAATATCATATAGACAAATTTTATTTGCTTTTGCAATGTTCTATAATAAATTATATTATTGATACCCCCCCCCCCCTTGTCACTATTTCTCTCTAGGTAATTATGGTCACCCTACCTTTCACCAATGTTGTACGTGGTCTCCCTCTCTTTCTTCGATATTTTGGTATCTAATTTATTATTATTTTTTTGCCATCTTTCATCTGTTATTCTATTCATGTGTCCATACCATTTGAGTTATTTCATTTCTATTATTTCTAACATCGTAATAGTTTTTTATTTCTTCTAATTTCAACATTATTTAATATTCAGATAACAATATTTGTTGCAGTATGAAGAGTAGCCCCTGGTATGGAAGTTATATTCAACCTAGGTAACATTTTTATTTTTATAAACTTAAACACTCTAACAATCGTGGATATTACAGGTATAACGATTATGGTTATCCAACATCAGTTTCATCATTTACTCAAACAGGGTAAAACTTATTTTTATTCATTAATTCGACAAAATTTTAAATTTAATAATTTTACAGATCACCATTTCCAATCTATTTAGATGACTTAAGTCCTCCTTTTGCTAGGTATAAAACCATTGAGTATATAACATGTAGAGATTGGCAACGTTTTAAGTATTTGTGTAGCACTATTTGTGCGTAAAAAATACATTTAAATTAGAAAAAAATTGGTCTGAAAAATTCTGTAACTTTACCGAATACGAACGCTCAAGAATACGGGCCCATATAACATGATAATATAAATTATTTTATTTTATTTTTGAATCATAATCTTGTTTATTCACTCTCAAAAGGGGGCGTTATTTGGGTTTTATCGCACGAGGGCCTATAAATTTCCCAAGCAACAGCTATTCAAACGTCAAAATCGGGATTGATAGATAAATGTCAGATAACTATATATTGGATAAATCTCATATTTTGAACACCGTTACTCGCAAAACTTTTCATATCTTTTCTCGTATACGTCTCTTTATTTCTGTGGAACCAACTTATCCTGTGCAGCCTCAAATTCATTCCATATTTTTTTTTGGAATAATCGATATCTTCCATTTTCATTTGACACTAAATTAAAATTGATTATAAATAAACAATATAACTAGAAATCACAGCATAATTACAACCCACAACGCCAGCACAACGATACCGAATATATGTATATACAGGCTGTCTCACAACTCGCGCCCCAGACGAAACTAACACTTGCCGATGACAATATGTTGCCAACAAATAGAAGAAAAGAATTTGCGTAACGGAGTTACAAAACTTTTTAATCCACCAATCCCGGAAGGATATCTTGAGGTGTGATGATATTATTACAAAATAAAACTGGTTGCTAGGTTTTAAAAATACTACTAGTGAGTTACAAAATTTGTTTGACTTATGACTGTAATTTTGACACTTTAGAGTTGACTTTTCACTGTCAACAAATTTAGGTTAGCGAAGGTGTCATCCGAGATCATCATTTATAATATGCCAATTATTAACGTTGTAACATCCTTGTCTGCCGAAAATCGATTCGTCCGAAAATAAAGTCCGCGAAACAAAATTTGGTTCGAGTATCTCTTGATTTAGCAACCACGTACAGAACTCTCGTCTAGCAGGGTAATCTTCCGGCTGTAGATGCTGTACACGAGTGTAATGATACGGGTGTTGTCGATTATTTTTCAAAATTCGATGTACCGAAGCCCTGGATATACCTAATTGGCCCGCAACTTCTCTGATACTTCTGGTACCATCTTCCTCAAAGACATTTAAAACAGCTTCTTCGTTCTCAACTGTACGAGCGATTCTGGGAGCACCACCAGTTTCTTTTCGATCTGGCATAACTCGACCGGTCTCATGCGTCCTTGTGGCTCTCAATATCACTTTATGATCCACAACATTTCTATCCGGAAAACGTTCCGAATGGACTCGTGCTGCCTCTCTGGCGTTACGTCCACATTCTCCGAAAATTATAATCATTTCTAAGTATTCAGCGGCTGAATACATTGTAAGAATTTGCTTTTTTTATTCACCTTGTCAAATTTAATTTGACACTGATATTTTTCGAAAACTACAGTCGCCCAGACATTTTAAAGAAGATTTGATTTGTATAAAACCCTAGTAACGTAAAATTACGGCAAACACACGTTAAAGGTGTAGGTCTCTGATTGGTCAATTTTAAGACGTCTTTTCTCGAATATGTTTTAAGCTAGATTTCTTCGAAATTACACATGCAGTCTCGTGTTTCCTCATTCGCTCTGGGGCGCGAGTTGTGAGACAGCTTGTATAGCCTTCAATTTCGAGAACCAAAATAAAATAAAACATTGTATGTACCACGGGAATATTCAAGATTATAGCACTCGGGAAAATTAAAAATCTCCGCTACGCGTCGAGCCCTTAATACATAAATAACTAAAATTCCTTTTAGTTATAAAATTTGGAGAATCAAATTTTTCCAAAAATTTTTGTTACATAGTTAATTGTATTATAGAAACAGCGCTCCCTTTTTCATCATAAAACTGTGCTACCTAAATTTACAATGTTGTCAATTTTTCTACATATTTCGTTTTATCAAAACTAGTGTTTTGGAATGGGGTACGGTACTAAAGAAAAGTTGCATATATTTTGTCATATTATGAATATATGACTAATTTTAAAAGATTTTGTACCAAAATATTTTTAAAATATAAAATTTTTCTTTCATAATTTTAATAAAAACTATTAACGCTATAACGATATGACGTCACAACTTCAATTTTGTTACAGTCTACCAAGCGAAAAGAGTATAATTTTATATTATTGAAAACTTGTGAAAATAAAATCGACATATTTACATGAAAATGCAGTGGCGGATTTCCGCACAAGCAAAATAAAAAATTGTTTTCTTTTATTATTATTATTGTTATTATTAGTTTCCTAATTAAAATAATTAATAAACCATATGCAAGTTGGCTCTAAACTGACAAGATAAAGATAGAATATCCTTACTACTTACTTTAAATTTGGCGCTAGTACAGTCCGTTCACTACTCCTTCAGAATACAGTTAAAAAATCAGAAGCCGACTTTCAACTTTTGTAATTCCCGCTCGATTTTGACGTCATCACTTTCGGAGTCTATTCTAAATGCTTTTTTGTGAACATTTTAACTTCTTCGCTTGTAAATTTTCAAAAAATACTTTAGTTTAACGGTAACCTAACGCGCAGAACCCAATTTGACGAAATTCGGGTATACAATATAATGTAAATAGATATGTTATCTCTGTTCGGGTGGTTGCATGCATTTTGCGATAAAATGATTATTAGTTTTTTAAACTGTATTTGTGAAAAATGTGACATTTTTGCTTGAAAATTTTAAAAAATACTTTAATGTACACTGGCTTGCAAAAAAATCGCGTACACCTTAAAAATCAAGTAACCGAGTTTTTAACTTTTTTTAGCTCTGTAAATACGAATTTTTTAAAATAGGTTATATATCAACTGTCATTGGAGTTGTCACTGTCATGTCACTATTTTATATATCGTGGAGCAAGTTCTTCATTGTGCTTAATTTACTACTAAATTACAAATATATTCTAGAAAAATCTTCCATGATATCGAGAATTCCTTGGACGATATATACGTAAACGACCATCATGGCAAGACATATACTTTTCCATCAGCAAAAACTACATTATTCCAAAAATTTAGAGGCCGGTAAATATAATTTAAACTAAACAGAATTCTCGCTTATTTTCCTTCTTCCATAAGAATAGCTTTTCAAGCACTTGCTGAGTTTTTCAATTCAGAATTTTTGACCCTCCGACATGCAGTTGACAATGACGCTGAGAAATTTGTTGCAAATGCAGCGTTTCTTGCTTTTCCAAAAGGATTTCCCCATAAATGATTTACAAGCGTTTCATCTTGCTCATTGGTGGAAATTTTTGGACATCCGGAACCTTATTTCCTTCTTATACTTTCTTCATTTTCCCACCGACAATTCACCCTCATAACAGTACTTTTATTAGTATTAAAATATTCTGCTATTGCTCTGAATAACCACCCCTCTTCTAACTTAGAAAGTATTACAACTTTCTCGTTTCCTGATAGTTTTGGCATCTTAATTGACACTAATGACATTGACAAGTTAATAATCGAGACCGCCTCAATACAGCAAAAAACAGGTGTACGCGATTTTTTTGCAAGCCAGTGTACTACCTTCAAAATAAAATTCTTGGGGGGGTTGAATATTCTAGACTAGATTAAAATTGTTTTTAAACCCTGTTTTCAAATAAATCGCATATCATTTGTATTATTATTTTTTATTAATAATCTAGAGAGAGTGCATGCTATAGTAAAAACGTACGCGTAGAATCCTCACTGCAATGGTATCGAAAATATTTGAGGGGGGGGGGCTTAGGGGGCCTAAAAATTGAATTGCGTTTGGGGCCTCTCGTGCTAAATCCGCCACTGTGAAAATGTATGAAACACATTAGTTTTATTAAAATAAAACATATTTATTCAAAATTTTTGTAATAACAGATTTTTCCTTTGAGAAGGTACAACTATAGTTTTCTTAAAGTGACAACAAACTGTCACCAGTTAACCCACCTTGACATCAATTATTGGCAGAATTTATAACTTTAGTCAGTAGCCAGTAGGCGAAGTAAAATTGAAGGTATGACGTCACATAAAATACAATAAATTTTAAAAAATTATATTTCAAAAATATACTAATTTGGAGAGTATAACGCTAAAAAATAATGAATCATTTAATTCAATCTTCCAGAAATAAAAATAATTCAAAAGTGAGTACCCGACCCCATTGAACTTTTTACAAACAATGTTTATTTCAGGCGAAATCCTTCTCTTCATATAATGCCTAACAGAAGACAAGGAATCAAAGATTATTATCAACCTAAGTATGAGTCATTTACTTTGGATTCGATGTTTATAATAATTATCTGTATTTCAGAATACAACAAGAAATACCCCCGAAAATAAAACATTGGAGTACACTCGACGAAAGTGATGGTGATGAATACGATGACAGTTTGGAGGATAATATTGTTCTACCTAAGTATAAAATATTTGTTCTAGTTTTGAACTTTTTAATAGCAACCAATATTTCAGAATAAATCAACTCTTTCAGAAAAAAAAACCTTTTTACCCATTCAATAAACTATTTAAAAATGATGACTTTATACTCCCCCCGTATCAAGTAAAAAATGATAAATATTGGAACCCATATAATATAGATTTAACCCAACATACTGATGGTGGTTTCAAATTAATTCCTAAGTATATATATTTTATTTTAACCTTAGACATTTTAATAACCATGTGTATTACAGGTATGAGCAAGATATCATTCTAAAATATCTTGGAATAAGTGGACTAAACAGGTAGATTCAATTTTAAAAAGTGTAAATATATAACAATGTGACACTTTTTATCTGTATTACAGCGCCATACATAATTTACAATATAAAGGAGGACAAACTCCGACTAATAGGCTCAGTCACAGGTAATAATATTAAAACATGTCGAATCACATTTCTTTAAAATTTCATATGCTATAAAATTTAAACTTATTTTGTAATTATTTTATCTCAACGTTACAAATGAATATATGGAAATTATTATAATCAAGACACAATGGGGTGTATTCTGTAGAAAATATGTTAATTTTAACATGCCTTTAAAAAATTATATTTTAACATGACTGTTAACAATAAATTCATTTTTTGGTATTCTCTACGCGAAAATTTGACACTGCTGTTAAAATCATAAATTTTAACATGCCTGTTAAACACCAGTATGAACTGATCAACAAGACAGAAAAAAGGCACGTCTTTGCTAAAGTTATGTAGTTCGTAACCATAACACAAATAAATAAACCTGATAAAAAGAGTGAACAACTGTCACTTTATGTGTCACTTTGAAATTTTAGAAAACTAATCCGTCATTTCGAAATTTTAGAAAAACGAATGGATATAATGCTTCGGAAAATAAATAAAAATCTGCTGCATAATCATATCTCATTTTTAGGTTCTATATTAAAAATGAATTACATTGAAACTGTAAATTATTAAGTTATCATTAGGTATGTAAAATTTATTTTTCTTGGTCGTCAGAATTGACAATCCAAAATGTTAAGTTACGTTGGTTTGACGAACAAGACAGGAATAAGCAATTTTAACTGCATTTAATACCTACATTATAATAAAGAACTATGTTTTACGATACATGTAAATCGTGCTCTCGGTATACCATTCAAAGTTCACTCTTTGTCGAATTGTTAATTAAATATTCCTACTAGACATACGACGGAACGGGTGACCGTAATTAAATAAAATACTTCGTAAAACAGTTGTATATTTTATTAAATAACACCTAAATATTTTTTATATTCATCCATGGTATTTTTCTTTCGTTTTCAATTTCATTTTAATTAATTATAAGTGCAACATATTCAAATGCTGTTATAATTTTATTGTATGAACGTTAAAATATACAGTTTTAACACCTAATTTGAACACGGGTGTTAAAATATTAACAGAATTGATAGTTACAGAATAGAAAATATATTTTAACAGCAAGTTTATTTTTAACATACTGTTTAAAATTAACAGTTTCCTTACAGAATACACCCCATTGACCGTTAGTGAGATTGGAAACTCAATACTTTTGTATCGTCATAAAGTTCGCCATCTATCAACATATGCAACTAACTAAACAACGGTAACTAGATGTTTAAACTGTTAACCGTGTGTTTTAAATTTTTTATTTTTTTAATATTTGAAAGAAAAAAAACTCATTATATGTATTATGAATATTTATTTCAAATATATAGTGTACAAATTTTAATTGCAAAAGAACAATTAGTAGGTATGTAAATAATATTAATAACAAAATTTAACAGTATTTATCCAGATAATTATTTTGAGGAATAGTGTCAATTTTTTGCAGATTCCTCACCTCTTCGCGAGATTCAAGTCCTAGTTTGTAGGCTGTAATATCTGAGCCATATTTTTACATCTAAAGGGTTTTTCAATAGGGACGACGCATTTTGTTTTTGACACTTCTCAAATAGTAGTGAAGTTGGCTTCGCAATTGTTTCACATTTTGAAACATCAGTCTATGCCATTTAATCATGGAGAGATACACGTGTCAACAACGTTTGCAAATTATTTTATAAAAATTCACGTTCTGTCGCGACTACGTTGCGTGCGCTTACGCCCATGTTCGGTCGACAAAACCGTCCAACAAGACGGACGATTGAACGTTTGGTTTCTTTGGGGTTACCTTAAATCGCTGGTCTATGCCAACAAACCAGCAACGTTAAACGAGCGGCAGGCCAAGATCGAACGCGAAATGCCTGGTATTTCGGCCGATTTGTGTGTTCGGGTCATGGAAAATTGGGTCCAGCGTATTCATTCGTGCCAGCGCTTCCGCGGTGGGCATTTAAACGATGTCGTATTCCATAAATAATGGCATCGATTGTACTTTCATTTGAAATAAAAATCATTTTAATAACTAACCCACAAGTCTTTTAATTGAAAAAACAAAATGCGTCGCTCTTAATGAAAAACCCTTTATGTATGTGATGTAAACTAAAACTTGTAAGCAACACAATCGGATATGTATATCGCTGTATTAGTGTTATTTTTTTGAAAGAATTTTGAAATCTTATTTAAAGATGTGTTGAAAAGAGATGTACGCATTTCATAGGTGAAAAAGAAGAAACGAGAATTGGGAGCTAAGGAACATTAACCTCCAACATCTTCATAGTTCATCACATAACTCATTTAGTCGTAACTTTATGAACGATGTGGAGTACGATGATCGACTGATAGCAGAATGGAAAATTGGGAAATGATCGGACACGAGTCTAATGTAAATAATTTATTTCCTGGCCTACGTTTCGACTGTTACCGTTTATAATCATTGACCATTTCTAGTCCTGAGGAAGACTGTAGTAACAGTCGAAACGTAGGCCAGGAAATAAATTATTTACATTAGACTGCGTGTCCGATCATTTCCCAATTTTCCTTTGTGAACGATATTGTCAGCTATTACATACTACTGCGGATTTTTAGTTCTTTTTGCGTCGGTTCCTTTCTTTTCTCATATAGAATTCTTCCGAAGAATTGCAAATACTCAAGTTCATTTGATGAATGTTCAACAGGATATTTATTTGTTCTCCATGAAATTCTACAGAAACATATATAAGAAAAACTTACAAATATTATTATATATAAAGTAATTAATGTTCATAAGATACCTTACGAGTTCTCTGTATGTTTTTAACATATAAAAATTCAAATAATGCGGGATCAGAAATTATGTATGTCATGTCAGCTTATAAATTTTTCAGCTTGACGATTAAATTTTCCATTATATTTTTTTGCATTGCCTTCTATATTAAGTCTTCGTCATTTTTGTGATTTTGCTGGCCTCTGAAAAAATATGCAAGGAACTAATTTCCCCGTGCTCCGTTTACCCCTTATCGACCAAACATTTTGTTACAAGGCCATCCATAAGTCTGTCCAATCTCTCTTTAGATAGTTGTCTCTGGTTAGTACGAAGGCAGCGCCAAAAATTTCCAGCCTGACTATGAAAGAAACGCTGTGGACTTACAATTAAATTTTATTTTTCAATATAATCCCCTCTGACATCAATGCACTTATTACAACATTTTAGTAACAATTCAATACCCCTAAAAAATATTCCTTTGTTTTTTTTTTCAAAATGTGCCCAAACTGCAGCCTTCACTGCTTCGTCGTCTTTTTCTAAATTTCCAAACAGATAGTAGACACTGGGGGACATATCTGGACTATAAAGAAGATGATCAATTTGTTCAAAACCGCAGTCACGAATCGCAGCTTGCGCAATTGTAGCAGTGTGCACGGCTGCATTGTCATGCAGCAAACGCACGCCTCTTGTTAGGTCTTATTTCCCGAATATTTTGTTGCATTTTATGCAGAAGAGCTGCATAATATGCCCCATTGACTGACGTATTACGTTCTTTAAAGCCTATAACAAGAATACCCTCACAATCCCAAAAGATCGTAGCCACCACCTTGTTTGTCGACTAGCAGACCCTGAACTATCTTGGCGGTGTTTCGCCTTTCCTCCTTCATTCCATCGACTCCCTTTTGGATAAACGATCATAGTAGAGAACCATAGTTTCATCTCATGTGACAATTGTCTTCAACACCTCCGTTGGGTTTGCATCACATAACGTCAAAAAGTTTTGAGCACATTCAACACGACGTTGGCGCTGAACTGCTGAGAGATGTTTGGGGATCCACTTTGCACTAACTTTATTCATGCCTAAATGATCGTGGATGATTCGACGAATGCTTGTATCAAAAAGCCCAGTCATTTGAGATATTTGTTTCACCTTCAAACGTCGGTCGCCTAATACCAGATTTTCAATAAGGGCAATATTGTCGTCCATCCCCACGTCCGCCGTCCTTCCTGTTCTGACGTCATCTTCCAAGGATTCCTGCCCAAATCGAAACCGTTTCGACCAATCTTTTACCACAGAGTAACGGGTGTATTCTAAAGACATTCCGTTATTTATAAACGGACCGTTAAAATTAAGATATCCGTTAACTAGATTTTGCTATTCTAAAGACACTATCCGTTAATAATATAAACGGAGATTCGTTTATGTTATCCGTTTATAAATAAAATTTAAACGGAGAATGATTCATAGCCGTTAATTGTAAACGGACGACATTTAAAACATAAATATTTAGAAATTTCTAAATTTTAAGCAGAGAATGGCGTTATCATCCTTTACTGTTTGTTCCTACCCTTGGATTCATAAAATGTAATTGAAAGGAAAGTACAAATAAATAATTTTTATAACAAAATAATACTCGTACATAACCTATTAAAAATCGGTTCGATGAAAGATTTTAACAATACAAAAATTATCCATTTGTCGTTTTCAAAAAAATTAAAAATGCTTTCTCTAATGAAACGAGCAGATATTTTACTCTACAATGCAAATCTTGTACTTTACCTAATGTTTTAAAAATATTCGAGTATTTTCAGGACTGCATTTAATCCTCAGGGGCTCAAGACACAAATGTTCTATTGGTGCCTTTATTTTTAATTATTGATTACAACAAAGGATATTTTGATTATATTCGAAGAATACTGATTAGATGAATGAATCTAATGAAGAAAATATCATTAATATTTGCGAAGAAATAAGAATCAAGTTCATAATGTGTGTTTTATAATTTGTGTAGTTTTTAAAGTGCATGCGCCTATATTTAATTGTGGCCCCGCGTATGTTCATTTCTCGATACTGTAGATTATCTTGGTGGTGTCTATAATTTCACGATAAATGTTGGGGTTGGGGACTTTCTTCATTATTACTTTAGTGGCTGCGCTTAATAAGTAACGAATTATGGTTTTATAGATTTTTTTGTTTTATGCCCATTTTTTTTCCAAATTTACAATAATATATAATAATATCAAAAGGTTATGAAACTGACAATTTTGACATGTATTACAACAAAGTATTCACCTACCAACATTCCAAAGATTATTTTGAAGAATATATTCATTATTGTGATTATTTATTGATTTAACATTATTACTAAATAGTATCTCTAAATTTATGTATCACAAATTTCTGTTTAGATCTTAATATATTTTGTTATTATTAAAATATAAATATGTTGACATTTACAATTTGACAACACTGCCCTGCAGTAGCAAACGGATCCGTTTATTATATTAATTTTAACGGATCCGTTGAAATGTCATATTGTGAATAGAATTTTTAGCGGAATCCGTTAATAAGAAATATTTTAACGGAATCCGTTTACATAATATATTTTAACGGATTGTGTTTAGAATACACCCATAAGGCGGTGAATTTTTCCCATAAACCTCCCATCCAGCTGATCTTTAATACATTGAGGAGAAAGACCTTCTCGGGTAAAGAATTTGATAACAGCTCGATACTCAATTTTCGTGACTTCAGACATTGTGATAAACATGTGACAGTTATTAAAAAAAATAATTGACTTAAAATTCATTTTTGTTTTTTCCCAGGCTAATAAGATTATTTCTCTAATAATATAACCCAACGTACAAAACGCCGGTTCTTATATCTGCAGCCGCGATGAACTAATATTATAACAATCGTCACCAGTTACCGTTTAATTTTCTTCATGGCAACCGACGCCGACAGCCCAAATACTTACTAAAGATTAATATAATTTTACAATATTCTTATAAATAGAATGAATCTTGATTACTGTTTTCTTTTAGTGTATCCTACTCAGCATCATTTGGACCAGGTACAGACAACTTAGTGTCTTATTTTAAAAATAACAACGGACATGTTGAATATGGAACATGGCCATACGGACTATGAAATGAAACATTTTGCGATGTATAATATCTTATTAAATGAAAGTATTATAATATAAAAATAGAAGAATAGTGTTTTATTTTAGTAGTATTATATACCTTAGCAAATCCTGACATTTATATTTTTACGATATAATGACCATTAATATTTTTAAATAGTAGAAATAGACATTAATTTTAATTAACGAAGAAAGATTTTTGTGAAAAATATATGGACTTCACTAGGATATCAACGAGAGCTTGGACACTCCTATATCTAGTAAGATTTTCTAACGTCTAACCAACTAAGCTACAAGATTCAATGGGGTCCTCTACCAAAACAAAAAAAATCTGATGTGGCCAGCACATTACCTTCCGTCGGTATTTTGTACAAATTCCACACAAAGTTTCTTACAAGAGATTATATATTTCCAAACAGAAATTTTTTATATTTCCAGTAAAATTATAACACAAACATACTATAGGTTTGTTCGCGGTAGCGATCCCGGACTATTTTGAACATCCTACACATGCGCAGTTTTATTTTAGTTGTTCGCGGTATGTCTCGAACTGACACATGATTGGTTACTGTTAGTCACGTACTAAACAGACCAGTCCGGGTGACACTCAAACTAGTACGGGATCGCTACCGCGAACAAACCTTACTTGACATGATATCTGTCAATCAGAATTTTCTTATTATAGTTGATGTTTCCATGGTTATAGCACAGCTGGCTGCTTTATGGAATTTATTTCTTTATAATTTTTACCTTCCGTCACCTTTAGGTAAGGAAGGTATTGTCTTTGGTCAAAAAATTCGAAGATGAGTTTTTAATCAATAAGCACGTTTTAGGGTCCCTAGAATACGAATTTACTATTTTTACGATGATGTCTGTATTTGTGTGTGTGTGTGTGTGTGTGTGTGTGTGTGTGTGTGTGTGTGTGCGTGTGTGTGTGTGTGTGTGTGTGTGTGGATGTGTGTGTGTGTGTGTGTGCGTGTGTGTGTGTGTGTGTGTGTGTAACAAAAATTTCGTCTGCGATAACTCTAATAACACAATTTCAAAAATTATCATTTTTCCGTATTCTTCTTAGTTACATCCATATGAAGAGCTGATTAGATTTTGGTTACGAGTGGTCAACCGGAAGTACCATCATTTGAAGATTTTAACAGTTTTTTTTTGAAAAAACTGTTTTATATATCATTTTTTCACATTTAATGTTATAAATATTAAAGAATATTTTATTCTCTATACGATTTGACTTCATTTTATACTTAATATTAAATGGGTACAGAGTTAAAAAATTATAAAGAAATTAAATTTCATAAAGCTATGAAAACAGCTACTATATTAAGAAAATTCTGATTGAAAGATGTCAGTGTCAAGTAAAATTGACATAGTGTGTGTTTGTCTTATAATTTTACTGGAAATATAGGATTTTTCTGTATGAAATTTATACAAAATACATAGAACTGACGGAAGGTAATATGCTGGCCACATCAGATTTTTTAATTCTACATCCAGTGAATATAAAGTATAAAATGTAATCAAATCGTATAGCGAATAAAATATTCTTTAATATTTATAATATCAATAAATATGAAATAATGATATTTAACAGCGTTTTTCAAGAAAAACTGTTAAAATCTTTAAATTGAGATACTTCCCATCGACCAATTATAACCAGAATCTAATCAGCTCTTCATATGGATGTAAAGAAGAGGAATTTTTCGAAAAGGTGGTATCGGAGTTATGCTATCCGAAAAAATCATCACACACACACATACATGCATACATCCAAAAATCGTAAAAATAGTAAAATCGTATTCTAGGGACCCTAAAACGTGCTTATTTATTAAAAACTCATCGAAATTTTTGACCAAAGACAATACCTTCCTTACCTTATTCGAGAGGGGAGCAGCCAATAGCTTAGTTGGTAGAGCACTATCCCGGCAAGGTAGGTGTCTCGGGTTCGAATCCCAATGGCTGACAATTTTTCATAATTTATTTCACATATACAAACTGTTAACTCATTGTTAATATTATTTTGATTGCACTTATTAAAATCTTATGTCCGGGAGTTTCACTGACCGCCCTGTATATTAAAATGGCATACCAAATTTATTTGTGAATGATTAAATATAATAACAATCCTTTGCTTCTACGAGTAGGTAGGTATATCTTTCATTTTCTGTTGTGAAAGGAAAACAAATTCATTTAGATATTGTGATGTAGATGGAAATGTGTATGCAAATAGAGTGTTAGAGAGTCGATTTGGTGTTGCGAGTCTGATTTTATTGCACCAAACACGTGGGAGATTTAATTTATTCCCATCCAAAACATCTCTTTGCTGTGGTAAATTCTATTGGATGTGGATTATTAATTTCTCCTTTGCGATAAAGATTTACGGAGATACACATATTCAAGAGATTGAAATAAAATTGAATTCCCAGCTGAATGGGTACAATATTGACATCGCTACGCTATTCTAATACTACACAATGCATTCATAATCAAAATTGTATTTCGCTTGAAAGGAGACTGACGAGGAGAAACCATAACACTCAAGGCTCGTTATTCTGTTCACTGTGGGTTATTTCAAATGTAATTCGACGAATCTAAAGGCAATGAAAACCTATTCAGGACTCATAATGCAATACCAGCAAAGAACATACAATAAATCATGGAATATAAAGACCACAAATTGTCTGTCATAACATAGAAATTATCAAGGAAGATGTAATATAATTTAACAGATTTGTTTATTAGAATCGTATCTATTTTTAATTTGCAAATTTAGTGTCTAACAACCTTTTGGTGATTTTATTTTGTTCGAAGGTTTGGACTACTCCGCTTCGCGTCGTGTTCCACACAATAAAATGTTACTTTTAACACATATCATAAAGTACTATTTCCTACTCCCGTATCACACCTTGACAAGGTGTGGTTTCAAACGTATTGGACGCGGCGTGATAGAAGCAAGCGCTAACAGTTGATTCATTATGCACGAGATTATACTCTATCCGTTTTAACTATAGAGCGTTGGGTGAGATAGGACCTAAAATTCTAGCTCTCTGGTTCGTTCAAACGTGAACTAAGTTTACACAGTAAAATAATTGACGCGAAATTTAAATTTGCTTGACAACTGTATCAATTATTTTGACGTCTGACATAATAGTTATTTTCGTACCTCCGTCCATTTTGACTAGTATTACAGAACTCAAAATCGTCCAGAAATGCGCTCTTGCTGACCTAGGCCAGCAAAAGGAGTTGGCATTACTGTTCTGGTGATATGTCAATTTAAGATTATTTTCAACACAAGAATTAGCAAAATGTTTCAAATTTTAGGGCTAAATATTTAATTATTGTAACTTAAATAACTAAATTTTGTCATAAAAATAATATTAAGCTGTCATTGCTGTCAACTCGTATAGATTAATTATAAGTTTCAACTTTAGGACTAATTTGTTTCGTTTGTTTTGTAACTAGAACTAACTTCGCGTGATACACTTGATTTTCCGCTATCTGTCATTGAAAATATGCAAAAGTAAATAAAATATATATAACTAATGTTTGTATGATATATTTTCAATAAATATAAAATAATTACGTATTTTAAGCTCAAATGTAAGTAATTATATTTAAACTTGCAATGCAAAACTGATAAAAATATATGTTTATTCTTTTAGGTTATGTAAAATAGAATAAAATGTTGAGAAATATACGAAGAATTTATGGAGTTGTCGGCACAAAAAATCTTGTGTATCACACGCCCAGAAACTGTTTTGCGAGATCTCGTATTTGCAGGCCTCGCTTCAGTTTCTGGACTAGTGATACAAATAACTATTATATATCAAGGCCGCGAAATCACTCTTTAGCGTACCGAGAGAAAAATTGTCGCCGAGGCCGCTTGCGGCCGAGGCAAGACGATCTCGAGGGCTCTAAAGGATTTCGCGGACAAGATGAACACAATATTTTTTGTGCAACCGTAAAAAATATGTAATTACAAATATTATTAATTTTAAACAGTTTCAATGTAAATAGAAAGTTAGCTTTCAAGGTGGCTATGGGATTAACATTTGATAAACAAAACCATGCAATTCTCAAGTGTCAAAGTGGTTGTTTACCTAATTTCGCGGCCGCTACATGAATTTCGCGGCCGTTACCATAACAACGGTTACGAAATTTAATTTCGCGGCCTGTATTGCGGCTGCGAAATGCTTATTTCGCGTCCGGTTGCACAAAAAATAAATAAAAGTCAATAAAGTCAATAGTACAAGATTTATTATACATATATTATTAATTTCTGTTCAGTTCTGTTTGTTAAGTATATTATTGTTCTTTTTGTTTATATAATTTTCATAATGTTTTGGCGTTATATTTCATATTACATAGTTTTCGTTGTGCGCGTTTTCTTAGGTTTTAGTTAGTAGTTCGTTAGTTTTGTTATTGTTCTCTTCGTTAATATTATGGATAAAAATAGATAGATATGTACGTACAAAACAAAATTACTGAAAAATGTGATTAGAAAGAATTTTTTTAAATCTAGGAATGGCGCCAAAATTTGAATTTTTTATTTAATACATGTAAAAACGGCCGCGCTCGAAACGTCATCTAGTCTATAGTTAAAACGGAGAGAGTATAGTTTCATACAGTTTTTATTTCACCAGCTATAGATGGCTCTAGGGCGTGCAAGATGTCATTGTGTCTAAATAAGTAATGAAATAGGTTTTTTCTGCTGTCTTAATTTGCAGTCGTAGAAAAAGTATAGTATGTGACTGGTTTTATAAACTCATTAGATACTCGTTCTTTATTAATTCGGAGCGGAGCGCTCGTGTTAACAAAATCCTCGTGACAAAATCGTCATTTATAAAACTTTACATAATACATATAACATTTCCCAACGCCTACTTTTAAAATGACACTTTAGCTATTGAAATCTCGTTACTATAGCAATATTTTAACAATGGTGTATTTTATTTTGAAAATTATAAAATCTGATGTGGCCAACACAATACCTCCCGCTATTTAATTTTATTAATTTAAATATACATACTTACATATTTAGTTATGCTGTAAATTATTAAGATCCATTCCATATAACTACGGTTCTATTGACTATTTTCTTTATAAAACATTACTATTATTAATTTGAAATAATTAGTTCGTTGACAGTGACATTTATCTGTTAGTTACATACATTTGAGATACGAACTGTGGAACCAAGGAGTTGTGCTTGTTTAAAGCGTAGACTCCGGGATTTCAATTATAGATAATTTTAAAAATGTATATCCATAAAATATATAAAAAAAATATTTATGCAGATCTGTAGAAAATTTAATAATCTTGAATTTTTATAACACAAATCTCGAAAAAGTAACATTGAAGGTATTTTTAGAAGAAAAACTATTTTCAAGTAAAGTACCATATCCGGTCATCTGATTTACACCAAAATCTAAAGGCTTCTTCCCATATTAGAAAAAGGAAGAAATACTAGGTTTCAAAATTTTCTTAATGATAGTATTTGAGTTAGAGTGAAGGATCCACACACACATACACACAGGCATACACACAGACATCATCGTGAAAATGTTAAAATTGGATTCTATAGGGACCTTAAAACGTGGTCATTTATTTATATCTCGATAAGCGATTTTTAGCACGATCCCTATATCTCCCTTTCCAAGGATAGCGGGAGATAAAAAATCCGTGGACCGTCTTTCCACGAGTAATCAAACCGGAAAAATATTTGATTTGTAATTTACAACTCCTAGTCATAAATAAAATTAAATATTTTATGTCGTATTAAATTCATATTGAAATCTTGACAAATTGCGGTTTAATCTCCCAAAAAAATTATAGGCCGTCATTATAAACGATAATCTATTACCGAATCTTGTAATAAATTCTCATAATGATCGTAGAGAGATGATCGGGGTGTGATTTGAATGATCCCGATCGCGATCCGCAACCCAACCCTTTCACTTACCCCGCTTCATTATCCGGAATTTATCACACGCATTTGTACGTGTATGTGCTGTAGGTATTAATCGCGACAGCCATTTTACACATAACCTGCGTGGGTTTTGTGTGAGCTCTGGGGCTCGGGGATTCCCCGAACTGCCACTGAACCAGGGAGGATTTTGAAAAGGGATATATTGGATTGGAAAATTAAATGATAAATTCAGTGCATTGGATTTGTTGTTTTTAAAAACGAAAAGACGAGTGATTGACGTATAAGAGAAAGAAATCAGAATTATTATTCATTGTGGGACATTTCTCGACTGTGATATGAATTAGGTATTCACAATTATTCGGCATGTTAGTCAAACTGCATTTATTCTCTTACAACACCGAGGTTTCGGTGCATTCTTGCACTTTCTTCTGGGCGAGGCCACACGAGAATACAGGCCTGAATGGTCAGTCCATGATGTCACAGCTAGCCTATTGCTGTCACGCCACGCCTTGAAAGACAGCAGTGTAACTATAGGAAATATACGGAATTTTAAACAAATAAGATTGTAAAATGTGATTTATAAAGATATACAAATCGTAAATAACTATTCAAATATTATATAATAACACTTTATATATACATAACGAAACAAATTAAAAAGAAACACAAAACGACTAAATGATCTAGGCATAATTTCCATAGAAGCAATAGATAACAAAACTATAAATATGCTATCAAGCTATTTGTGGTAAAAACAGCTCAAATAATTATTTAATAATTTTTTTTTACTAAGCAGCACTGTTTTAAATATTTTGTTCCTTTTTCTGCATTCTTGATGTTCAAGGACTTTTATATTTAAATATTATATATATTTCGAAATCCATAAAAATGTCATGTTAATTAAGCCATAAATATGAGGTTTATTTTTTTTTTGCTCAATACAATTTTCGTTCTTGCTTTTATTGTTAATAACAATATGAGTTTTTTTTTTAAATAAAAGGCGCCGTTTTGAATCTGCCTCAGGCGCCACAAGTCATCGGCCCGGCCCTGGTTAACAATTTTGTTTTATATTTATTTTTCTTAAATCTAGATTGTTTTAGCAAGTAAAGTCAAGTGATTCCACGCAACTAGAAAATAATCAACTCGTGCATTACATTCTTACATGATCTTGGCAATGCGCAGTCCTTTGACATCCCAGTTACATATTATCCCAAAGAGAAAACAAGAAGCAAAGACGACATAACTGCGGCATGTAGTGCACCGCGGCAAAAGCCGCTGAAGCCACTGAAATGTTGAGACACTAGCCTGCACGTTCTTTACTCAAGTGCTCTGGATTGTTACGACTCAAAACCATTGTTCGTACAGGTGAACACGAATAACATCATTTTCCACGATTACTTCATCTTGAAGATTTTGATTAACATGAATTCTCTGAGATATGAAAACCACGGTCTTACACATATACGAGTAATTGTAATCCGTGATCAAGCTTACAATAGTAAATACCTATGATTATGTTCCTTCGGTATCTCGAAAAATGATTTTTGATTACAACAAAATATCTTTAATGAAGTACAATTAAGAAAATTTGATTACAATAACGAAAACAGCAATGGTAAGACCGGTTATGATCTAATGCAGTGAGACCTGGCCAATAACGAAAACAATGACAAGAAAATGAATGTGGTAGAGATGAGGATGTTGAGATGGATGTTGGGAAAGACCAGAAAAGATATGATAAGGAATGAGAGCATAAGGGAAATGTCTCGAGTGATAGAAGTTTGTATAAAGATATGAGAGACAATTACATTGGTATGGTGATGCCATGAGGAGAGATGAAGAATATATTTGAAGAAGAATAAACAGTTTAGTAGTATTGGCGACTAAAATTAACGTGAATCCCTCAAGCGGACGATATTTTTTGCAACTCTTGAAAATGTTATTCTATTATTGAACTTTACAGTAAATATATATAGTGCATGGGATTCCTTGCCGGTTTCTTGTTTGTCTTTTTGTTTTAAAGTACATATAAATTACTTTGCAATATGAGCAAAGAACGAAAAAAAATATTAACGTCAATTGCTGCGTTTATGGCTGGCATTCTCGGGGTAGTAAGAAATTACCTGTCCCAAAATATGGTGAGAGGAAGAGTGACATCCAAAATAAATTTGGTAAAATGGAGTCTATCGACAAAAGAGAGGGCTGGATTAGGAAAATACAAACTGGAAAACAAGTGACGAATCATAAGATGATAACAAAAATGAAAAGTATTGCATTATTTCCTGACCAATTCATGAGTAAAATAATACACTTTTCACTTTATGTGTAGCATTCAATATATTTCTTACACTTGTAATTAAAACAATTTGAAAGATATTTGACATTAGTTCCATTTTAATTTTGTTAACTAAGTAAAGTAAATACATATTTATTTAACATCCATGAATAATATATGGTACTATTTTACTATCTTGTACAAAATATTAAGACAGCTGTAATATGTGTTTATCAATTGTAAATTTAAAGTTCTTCTAGTCTCATGAGGATGTGACGTTAGAGCACTTGTTTAAACACAGCCCAAATTTTTTTATTCTGTAGCACTATGTTCATTAATGCCACATAAAAATAACAACCCACGATTCAACCTTCCATAAAACTTCGAGAAGAATTTGCTGCCGTCAAATAAGTAAACATTTCCTTAGAAATAAGTCTAAGATAACTTTCTTCGAATGTCATTATAATTTACAGAAAATTATTATTAACACTATTTTTAAAAAGTTTAATGAATTTGTTAGTATACTTCAAAACGAATGTTGGTTATCCAATGTTTCTGTATGCGATCTTATTGCACAATACCATTTTCAGAGCACGTGTATGCTACAACACTACACTGTAAAGTTTTGGGGTAGAAACAAGGAAGATGAATCTCCAATTGAGTTGTTGAATCTTCCTTAAAGTTGATTTAGGGTAGGAAGGTCGAAACATGGTAAGAAAAAGGTAGGAAATTTTGGTAGGGCAGATTCAATTCGCTTACAGGCATCTGTGTTGCACTGTAGGTATATTAGGTAGGTGCTACTACTTTTGTAACATGTTTATACCTTTAGGGTTGATTCGAGCTGAATGTTCTACTTTTAATTTGAGGTACAGTTCCTATCATAAAAAATATGGACTCGACATTAATTAGCACGTAACAATGTCATACATGTGAAATTACAAAGGAATAATAGGAAAAAGACGGCAAAAACAATATAAAATATTCAGTTTTACTGAAATTTGCAAACTTATTGAATTTACATTGTTAATACAAATTAAATTTATTTATTAATCTTATTATATTTTTTATAATTCCGTGCATACATACATCGTTTTCTACGTTACTTACTAGAAAGTGATTTATAACAAACTATTGAATATACATATCATATTACAAGATAGACAAATAAATGTGTGAAATGCAAAAAATAACAGATTACAATTGATTTATAGCATTATTTACCCGTGTTCATAAAATTATATGAAAAACCAAAATATTCAATGAAATATAACTGACGATGTGTAGACTTATATAGTTGTTATATAAACAAATGCAAAACGATATTAGTTATATTTGTAAGATTTCGGAAATGAAAAGTGATCGAATAAGCTTTTGCATTTCTTAGAAATTGTTTGTTAGTCCAGCTAGCAACTGAAGGCCTTACGGGTTTTTCCGAAGGCCAGCATAACGGTACCGCATTTCTAGGGATGGGAAGGAGAACACAGAGGGGTGAGAAATTTATGTGTCATTCTGTCATTTGTTATTCTCTTGTCGACAGTCGCAACGCAATGAGCATACTTGAAACTCAGGTAAAATATATTATGTTGTATTTTTAATTATAAACTAATATCCTTTTATTTTTTAGCTCCTTCTTGATTTAGTACGGTACAAAATAACATACATGTAGATTTGTTATGACAGTATTTTCTACAAAAAATGAAGATGTGCCGATTGTAAAGAAACGAGCATCTTGACAACCATGTTCGACGTATAAAAATTAGAGCTTTAAAGGTAATTTTCTTTATTTTGTTTCATTTTCTTTTTATTTACATACTTTCAAAGATAATATAACTATATTTCGCGGTATATACCTATACCAAATGTTAATTTTATTTTTGTTGAATTATCATTTAATATGATTATTTTCCTGTTAATAAAATAGTATTATTATTTAATTACAAGAAAATAAACATTGAAAAACTAGCAAATATTTTGAATGAAACGTTCTTTTGTTCGCAAATATTTATTAGACACAACAATATTAATTTAGTTTTATTTGCTACAAGAGGATCCAAAGAAAGTGAAGATATTCCTCGAGGACCTGCAAGAATTGGAGCAATAGCCAGTGAACGTGACCTTTTTTGGAATACATACTTTATTTACAAATAAAATAAATATATCATCAAGGTATATTACCCATTGCTGGATCTGCTAATCTGCTTTGTTCACAGATATCGTTAGTGATCCTGACATATTCGTATCGTGTAGGCATTTACCAGGAGTCACCTCATAGATAAAACACTATGTAACTTACAATATACTTTATCTTATTTATGTATATTTTGTTTAAGCAAATAAATCTTTTATTATATATAATGTATTATTTTTCCTAAATCCCAATAATAAATAATATACTTTTCAAGGAATTTGCAATGACCTCATGTAGGGGTTCATATAAATTACTATATAGTATTTTTAACAACCTTACAGGCATTTACTGGTAACTTGTGATACAGAAATTACAAATCACTTTAAAGTATTTCTATAAACCACTGCGGGCATTTGCATCCCACTGTAGGGTCGTATCGTGTCTACCTGGTAGTGAGGTAGGTTTTACTACCCTAAACAGAGATTGGTGCATCGACCTTTTAAAAAGGAAGGATTGTTCTACCTTGGGGTTGCATATAGTTTCAACCCAAAAAGGTAGTTGCAGCTACGTTAAAACTTTACAGTGTAGTGCCGCCATCGGTAGTTTTAGTCGCCAATAGGGTAGTGGAAACAGAGGAAAACCAAAGAGAAGATGGAAGGAATGTATTGCGGAAGACTTGAGTACTTGAGAGAAAAGGAACTGAATGAGGCCAACAAAATAGAAATGAGTGGAAAAACAAAATAAACACTAATCATAAAAAAAAAATTCCATCTTCCTTACTGTAAACGATATCTGTAACTTAGTTACTCAGGATCATGATTAAATATTTGAAAATTGTTTACTGGATATTAAACAATAGAAAAGTAAACATTGATGAGCACTTACATAATAATTAATCATTTTTATAGGACGTTTTTGTAGAAACACTCAAATTTTAAAAAGTAATAACTTGTGACTACCTTTTGCGAGAACCAGTTTTACCAAACTGTTTACCATCCTTAAAAGTCGATATTGCTGTATCTCTCATATTTACAATATTTGGGCTATGGATGTTTTTGCTAAACGCTCTTAAATTGAATTATCATAATATTATTTTTTCTTGATCATATTAGACAAATATAATTAACGTTTCCTAAGAATCCATCCTGATCCATCTACATCTATATTTCGGTTGGGAAGTATTGGTTGAATTTATGGGATATGTTATTAAATAAAATCCCATAAAGTGAGTGAAATGGCAGATATCATAACGCGGCAGGGCGGCAGCCGACGGATCCCAGCGGACGTGAATAAAATACACAAAAATACGATCTACTCATCAGTAATACAAAGCAGCGCATTACAAACATTAAATTGATTCCAAGGGGAATCTCTCTTCTCGCGAAATAGAGCAAGGACGAAAGGTTATGAAAAATGTGAATATGGATCCTTAAATTTTCTCCAAATGGAATATTTTATATTTAATTATAAAATTAATTGCTTTGAATATTAAAAGTTTAATATATTCAGAGCTGTTTCCTCCCAAGGTGATTCATAAAGCCAGTATTTCATGAAGAAATATATTTTTACCTCCCGCTACCCTTGATAAGGGAGGTATAGGGATCGTGGTAATAATCGCATATCGGGATTTTGGTAAATGACCACGTTTTAAGGTACCCTTTCACGATGATGTCTGTGTGTATGTGTGTATGTATATGTATATATATATATATATATATATATATATATATATATATATATATATATATATATATATATATATATATATATATATATATATATATGTATGTGTGGATCCTCCACTCAAGTGCTACGGTTCAGAAAATTTTAAGATCTTCTATTTCGAACATTTTCTGTAATGGAAAGAGCCCATTAGATTTTGGTGTAAATCGTATAACCGGAAATGGCACTTTACAAGAAGCTAAAATAGTTTTTCTTCCCAAAATACCTTTAAATGTTATTTTTTCGAGATTAATGTTATTATAAAAATTAAAGATTGTTAAATTTTCTATAGATTTGAATTAATACTGTTTCTATATATTTTATGGATGGTAGTACATAACAACGACCTTAACAACGTCCGGTAGCTATTTCAAAATTGACTATTACATAATTTGTAAATTGTAAATTATATAAAAAATGCGTTTAATAAATTTTACCTTAACAACGCATCACAGCAAACTTGTTCAACACTAACAAGACGCTTTTCATTAAATAATAATCTGAATAATTTGCTTTCAAAATAATTGTTGAGCATACAGAAAAATTTTATACGACACACGGCCAATAGCTACGAGGAATTTCATGTAAGTTTAAGTTGTTGTAATGGGCCCATCCAAAATTATGGCTTTTTAGAAATTACATGTTGCATATGAATTTTGAATATAAATAAATGAAAATGAAATGAAAATTGTTATATATTTTGTATTTATATACCGATAATATTGTAATTTTTTTTGCGAAAAATGGCCGCCATGTTGTGACGTCGGCGTTATTACAATTGTCCAGTTAGCTTGTGGAAATGTTACTATAGTGTGGAGCATACATATTTTGCTCATAAATACGCGATTGACTTTAAAAATACTACTTAAATATATTTATTACATCCGAATAATTATTTATTAAGATCAAAAGAATCAGGAAATATTAATATAAATGTTGGATTACTTTTTATTATTAAATATGAGTAGGTTTTGATTAGTGTAATCACTACTGTCATTGTTGTGATTAACTTTAAAAGCAATATATCTTAACAAATGCGACAGGTGACAGTTATGTGTTTGGTAATCTTCAATATTATATTAAAAAAAAATACACTAATTAAAACCAATAATTATAAACACGACCCAAAATTATAAACTTAGTTAAAGGTTTTTATTTATGTATTCTTTCAAAAATTATCGTATATTTATATTACCACAGTAATGGCAACGTATGTCGGTTCTGTCTACTTATGGTAGAGTATGTTGACATCAGAACTTTCGCGTCAAAATAATCATTTTAGGCGTTATTAAGCAAAATAACTAAAAAATGTTGGACGGGTCCATTCGCAAACCCAGTGTCGGACTGGGACATATTTCTGAGTGTGGCGATTTGGATTACCGGGCCCCCTATTCTGGGCCATTCAAAATATTATTAATGAAACAAAGATGGTTATGAATGAAGGTTTTTTAAAAAAATACATTAATGAATGTAAACATTTAGTAAGGACACAAGCTGAACCCAAGAATCCGTGACATTGACAATGAACATGGGAAAACAGATTTATTGAAATACTCTTTGCATGGGGATCTCAAGTAATATAATAGTTCTGATGTCGGGTAAATTAGACAAAAATTACCCCATCAGAATACCATTTTAATGGTGTATCGTTATTTGAGAAAAAATACATACATAGACGAAAACGGTAAATTTTCAAATGGTTTATTTTTGAGAATAACTACAAAAAAAAATGAAAGTATTTTATGTATTACCAAAGATAACTGTACCAGTTGTATAAAATTAGCAGTAATCTAATATGAAAATCGCGTCTCAAACACGTATATTTTGGCCGAGATTTGGCACATAGATTAAATAACGCATATACGAAATATGCATTACGAAGCTAGTGAATTTAAATATTAAAATTAAAAATATATTGTTATAATCATTTTTGGAACATTTTCTTTGTTGTAATCAAATCATATTAATAGTGAATGATAAATACTAAGTATTAAAAATAATTTTTTTTGTAGGTGCAATGTTATGTTAAATGAATTACTATGCATTGTTGTTTCGATTTACAATTTTTGTCTATGGGACGCTTAAAATTTAAGCCTTGTTGGTGCAATTGGGAATACTTAAGTTTAAGTACAATCCCAAGAGTTAAGGCGACAAAAATTGTTATTAAAATGACAGTTGCAGAATTTAACTCCTACCGTAGGTATTATGTTTCGTGAATAGATCTCATATTAAAATTTTTAATCCGGAATAAAAATGGAGTTAGTTAACTCAGAATTTAATCATTTTTATGAATCTGGTAATGAAAGTCTACTATGTGAAAAGTGAAACGTCACATCAGACCACACAGAACTTAAAATTAAATTTTATATCTACTACATAGTAGATTTTGCACATGCCCGTTGAGCACGTATTTCTAGAATACACTGGCTGGGGTGATGATGGAGTTTGGGGTGAAGACAGGGATAGAAGTAAGTCTATATTGGCGTTTAGTTTTCTTTGACGCACAACGCTTGTTCTCTGGTTAAGGTCAGACTCTTCAATTATGTTTATACTTGATCTACAATCAGTTCTTTAAGATTTTTTTCTCTTTATCATATTGAAAACTATTAACTAAATACTAGATATGATAGTTACAAGTTTAGACCGGGCCGTTTCGCTCGCCGGGCCTGTGGCGATCGCCACATCGCCACAATGGCCAGTCCGACGCTGCGCAAACCTGTCATCGGCAAAAATGCGATAATGCATGATATGAAAAAGAATTTGATGCCGGTTTCAAAATTTCAAATTGTATTATATAAAAATCATCGATAATTCACTTTATTCGAGACCACATTGAATTTAAATTGTTATGAACAGTAAAACCTATTAGACTAAGTATGAAATAAGTACGTAATATTGTATATTTATTAATTCAAATTTCTTCCATAAATTGTTATTATGGTTAACTCTTTTTTAACCTAACTCTTTAAAAGTTAATCGTAGGTAAAAAGTGTAAGAATCCTTTTTGTATAAGAAATGTTGACCTTTAATCTTGTATTGTTGTAAAATTTTGATACGGGCAATTGTTTTCGAGATATTTGCGAAAAATCGATTTTTTTAACTTTGACCTTTAATAATTTTTTTAGCAGAAATAGGATCGATGAGGACTTTTGACATTTATTTATAATGATGTATTTAAGGTCTGTACCAATTTTCAGATCTATACGAATTATTCCGAAGTTGAATGTCTATTTTGCCTGGATATTATACAAGTAATAAACTTTTAAAGAACCAGTAAAACCAACAATCGTGTTTTTCCTCTGAAACTCAATAAATACAGTTTAGTCTTTCCTCACTGAAGTTTACTAATCCCCGAGGCAAACTTTAAACTTGAATCTCACCATCAGAAGCGAAATCTCCTCATCTGTAATCTTTTATCATACATCGGTCGCTTAAGTTTGCTGGCAGACTACCGCTGTTAGGAATTACAAGCAGGGCATTAGTCCGTGGTTGACGTGACATCATGTAACATAGCAGTGCATCTGATCTAGCATACGTAACTGACAGGATCAAGGAAGCAAAAAACTTAGAGAATAGAAATGTGTAAAGAATATTTAACAGGGTGAGGCTGTTTGCTCGTTAAATTTGTTCGAATAATTCACTATTTTGCACACGAAAAATTGTATAATCAAAATCAATAATTTAAATTTATTAAGTATAATTTTTAAAAAGATTCATGATTTTATTATTTGAAAATTGCAACACATTCTTCGAATAGGTAATCTTTAATTACGCACATCTTCTTTAAAATTATTTGTTTACATTTTTTACCATGGTCGGAATTGAAATATTATACCCTCCGGGCGATAAAGTAGCATTCGGGCGGTAAAGTAGAGCAAAAGCTCGGCGACCTGCAAACAAAATATAATCAATACATTAAAAAATGATATCAGTACCGCTAAAGCTTCACTGGCTTTTTACCTTCCGTCATACCTTTAGGTAAGGAACGTATTGTTTTTGGTCAAAAAATTCGATGATGAGTTTTTAATGAATAAGCACGTTTTAGAGTCCCTAGAATACTATTTTACTATTTTTGCGATGATTGTATGTCTGTGTGTATGTGTATATATACAGGGTGAGTCTGGGAAGACGCCCTCCTCCTCATTAACTTTTTTATTATAAGTAATAGAAAAAATGGCTCATATAAAAGTTTTATTATTTTACATATACTATTTGATGGCAGATGTAGATATTTTTTACAAAGTCAGGTTTACAAGATACGACTATCAACTTTTATTTTTCAAATAGCAACCTATAACTATTTTAATAAAATAGAAACCGCCATTTTTTTCTCTTTTCAACGCTGTATTATTTTTTATTAATGTATTTGAAAAATTTCGAGAAAAATGAGATAATTTAGAAATATTAGAAATAATTTTTAAACAAATATTATAGGTGGCTGGGTGAAAATAAACAAAACGTAACAATGTAAAACAATTAAGTTAATGTCAAAAAAGTATATATTTGTTTGTTACTTAATTTAACTTGTTTTGTAAACAAAAAAAAACATTTTGAAATGTTTACGAAGAACGAATTAATTGATATGATTCAAATAATTGGTGAATCGACTGGAATCATAAGAAGAGCAAAAAGAATTTACCGGGAGCAGTTTTAAGTTGTTTTTGTTACTAAATTTGTTGTTTTAGTTTGCTAAGTTGTATAGCACTGTTACGTTTTGTATATTTTCACATAGCCACCTATAATATTTGTTTAAAAATTATTTCTAATATTTCTAAATTATCTCATTTTTCTCGAAATTTTTCAAATACATTAATAAAAAATAATACATCGTTGAAAAGAGAAAAAAATGGCGGGTTCTATTTTATTAAAATAATTATAGGTTGCCATTTGAAAAATAAAAGTTAATAGTCGTATCTTATAAACCTGACTATAAAAAATATCTACATCTGCCATCAAATAGTATATGTAAAATAATAAAACTTTTATATGAGCCATTTTTTTCTATTACTTATAATAAAAAAGTTAAAGGGGGGGGGGGCGTCTTCCAGACTCACCCTGTATATGTGGGTGTGTGTATGTACACACATACATATATATTTTAGAATAACAAAATAACAGTAACGTCCATTCACGATACAAGTTGTTCTATTGGTCGGATTTGGATCATTTTCAAGCTGAACAGAATGACATCTGTCCACGAGTTAGTTCTAAATTCTCTCGCTATCGTGAATAGACTATAGTAGATAGGTAATTATGTATTCTTTTAAAACTCGCACAAATCGAGATATTAAAAAATTATACTGTACATGTGAATTTTTTTTATAATATCGCTTGTGACAATAAAGAAAAACAATTATTGCAGGGTTTTGAATCATTACCCTATATTTCGTTATAAAGCTATTTTCGTGAAAGTAATTGATAATAATAATTAAATTTTTTATTGGAACATATCCATTACGCGTTTATTTTCAAATTAAATTTTCCATTACGTTTTTATTTTTCATTTTTATATTAACTGACAATTAAAATTCGTATATAATGATCCATTAAATTTTATATTCGAAATTTCAGATTTTAATTTCAAAAGCGAAAAACATAAACACATACATTAAAATTTGAAATACTTCATGAACGAAAGAATAGGGTAGGACATTTATTATTAACAAAACAAATATCACTAATAAATAAAACAACTAAATAATAATGTTCTAAATAATTATAATTAAAGAAAAATAAAAATAACTAGTTTCAAAATTCTTGGTGTTATCTTGCTTACCATAATATAAGGCCTTTTTGATCTATACTCAACAATCATGATTTAAGATATCATTGCTCATTATTAAATAAGCGAGATGGACATAAATTAGTCTACAAATTTATTTATTTTAATTAAAAATATATATTGTTGAACCCCCGCCGACTTGTTAAAACCAAGTTAGTGTCAGAGTATCTGGAACTGCTGCAATGAACACACGTGTGATTTACCGCTATATAGCAACGTGAGTATATGTGTGTTTGTGATATATTTATCCAGTAAACTTTATATCCGATAAACTATATATTCGTTGCAAACTACAGAAAATTCGAGCTACAATTTTGCCGAGAACTTTCATCCAATTGCAGTATAAATCAGAGAACAGTGAGTATTTCTTTTCTTTCATATTCTTTATTTTAGAAAGGTGAAACCAATACGCCGCTTGTTGTTTCGTATAAAATATTCTATTCATCATAAAACCAATACACAGTATACTATTAGTATGTTCCGTAAATACCCGAAAGTCACCAAATTGTGTTTTTCCGTTCCGTAAATATTCAATTCCTGAAAAGATTTGATTTATGGAACGCGGTGACCAGAAATTGGTGAGTCTGGTTAGTCACCAAACTCATCGCTCTCAAAGCACGATGACTTCGGTTATTTGCAATTTGCATCAATTTGACAGATGCCATTGGCGCTATTTGAAGGTGATTTGAAGTTTATTGTTTGCTTTGTGAGGTTATGCTATCAAAAATTCGTGATAATGGTAACTATGTTTAAATTATTGAAATAAAAATTGCAATTGTACACACTACGATGGAGTTATAAATGATTTAAATAGTGTTGGGAATCATGAATGCTTATCTGACGGAACTTGAATATCAAGCTATTCCGAAAATACTCACCACTTTCAGTAACCAACTACTCACCGAAATCACCGATTACGATTAGTCTGATTTATTTACGGAACATACTATATATTATTAATTGTCGAACAAACAATGATTTGAATTAACGAGAGATCGTTTTGTACTTTCGTACATCTTAAAACAGATGTGATGTTATTTCTTAAATTTCTTATAGTATTGATTCGTTTTATTCTAGTTGACACACATAAAATAAATAATATGTAACTTTACAATAGGCTTTTCCAATAATTACATAAAATTAGATCTTTTGTATAATTATGTTAGGAAAAACTATTTACAATTTTTCGCAAGAAGTCAGAGATCTGTAATTGGCCCTTATCCATTCAGTGGCGCATCCAGCCAATATTCTTAGGGGGGCATTAGGTTCATGTAGGGATGTAAGAAAAAAATCTGAAATATTTTTAAATACAAATACATATGTTCATGTCTTACTACAAAATAATTATTTTAATATAAATTATGTACAATACATACATTTTCTTTATATTCAATATCCTGATTTTTTTTCTACTTTCTTTTTCTTTTATTCGTCATTTTTTCGCAAATTCCTTTTATATTCCTTTTTAGGTATATTCTTTTGCGTTGTTGACTTTTTATTTATTTTCATAATCTTCATAATGATGTACAAATATTTTTGACAGTGGCATACAAATATTTTTGACAGTGACATTTATGTGTGAATTACAAATATTTGAATTTCTTGCCTTGAAGTAGTTTGATCTAAGAATTTTTACATCAAATTATTTTATATCCATTTCTTTATCTCTAAATCTATAGAAGATATAATAATGAATTTATATTTATCGAATAAAGAATTTAACGTTCTTTAATATAAGTATTTACATAAATTTTCGATAAATAATATTTAGATGATTTTTTTCTTGTAACTACTACTTCCGGTTGTCCAATTGTTATCAAAACTGACTCGACTCTTCCCATTATTGTTAGATTGAGGAATCCGTAGTTAAAAATGTCTTAAGTAGTATTTGAGTTATGGTGAATCCAACATCCCCACACACACACACACAAACACACACACACACACACACACGCACACGCACACGCACACGCACACGCACACGCACACGCACACGCACACGCACACGCACACGCACACGCACACGCACACGCACACGCACACGCACACGCACACGCACACGCACACGCACACGCACACGCACACGCGCACGCGCACACGCACACGCGCACACACACACACACATACGGACATCATCGTAAAAATGTTATAATCGGATTCTAGGGACCTTAAAACGTGCTTATTCACTAAAATCTGGATATGCGATTTTTAGCATGAATATACCTCTCTTAGCGATAGGTAAAAATGTAGAAATAAATTTTATTTTACATTTTTAATCATTTAATATTTTTCATGGTTTTGCAACTATGGCCCAGTTGCATAAAGCATTGTTAACTTTAATCACGTTGTTAATGCTGGATTTATACAGCGTAAGCCGTAACGTAACGTACCGTGCCGTAACGTAACGCAAAGAATAAATCAATGCATACTTATGTGATAATTTATACAGACGTAAGCCGTAACGTGACGTGCCGTGCCGTAACGTGTCAAAAACCCAAAGATCGCGAACTTTTATCTTTCTACGTTACGGCACGTTACGGTACGTTGCAATATTATGAAAATTATTGCTTACCTGCGCTATAGTCTGTTATTGTGTGGCTAATTGTGTCAAAGTTGGAATTAATAAATTAAATGGATATAAATATAAAAAATACTACATTACGAATAGTCTGTCTTGTGTGACTTTGACTGACATAAGTGACATGTGTCATGTGTCAAAGTTTGGATTAATATATTAAATGGAAATATATATGATATATAGTGCATTGCGAATAAACTAACGAATCTGATAAATACAAATCTGATGTACACTACATTTGTATCGACAGAGCATTAGTATACTTTTTACGAAAATGTACCGTAAAAGTTCTGTATAAAATAGCCTAGAAAAATCACGCGTTACGATACGTTACAGTACGCCACGGCACGGTACGTTACGTTACGGCTTACGCTGTATAAATCCAGCATAACTTTAACAAGGCTTCTTTTCCAATGTATTTTTGATACGTATCCATGGTTTCAATGTGTAGTTAAACACATGATCAGTTAACAACGTTTTATGCAACTGGCTTTAAGTCTACTAGACTAGGTTAAAATTCCAATATGTTTTTGTTGTATTTTTAACATCCGCTACCCTTGGCAAGGGAGGTATAGGGATCGTGCTAAAAATCGCATATCGAGATTTTGGTAAATGACCTCGTATTAAGGTCCCTAGAATCCAATTTTAACATTTTCACGATGATGTCTGTGTGTATGTGTGGATCCTTCACTCTAACTCAAATAGTATATCATTCAGAAAATTTTGAAACCTTGTATTTCGAACTTTTTTCTGTAATGGAAAGAGCCCATTAGACTTTGGTGTAAATCGGATAACCGGAAATGAAATTTTACTAGAAGCTCAAAATAGTTATTCTTCGAAAAATACCTTTAAATACAGATTTGCATTAATACTTTTTATACAGGCTGTCTCACAACTCGCGCCCCAGTGCGAATGAGGAAACGCGAGACTGCACTGGGATGTATAATTTCGAAGCTTAAAAGATATTCGAGAAAAGACGTCTTAAAATTGACGAATCAGAGACCTACACCTTTAACGTGTGTTTGCCGTAATTTTACGTTACTAGAGTTTTATACAAATCAAATCTTCTTTAAAATGTGTGGGCGACTGTAGTATTCAAAAAATGTCAGTGTCAAATTAAATTTGACATGGTGAATAAAAAAAGGCAAATTCTTACCATGTATTCAGCTGCTGATTACTGTACGATATAAATGATGATTTCGGATGACACCTTCGCTAACCTAAATTTGTTGACAGTGAAAAGTCAACTCTAAAGTGTCAAAATTACAGTAAGTCAAACAAATTTTCTAACTCACTAGTAGAGTAAAGTCGGTGAATGTGGAATACCATTTTTATTTCATTGAAAAAAAAAAGCGAAAAGATGGCGGTTAATCATCAAATATTGTATATAGGTCATTTAAAATGTACTTTACAAAATAGTAACACTTGCAGGTTGATTATCTAGAATAATTCACTTATAAGAGCAATTTTCTTCAAAATTGAAATTTTTACACCTGTTGAAAAAGGGACGGTAATGTGGAATACCATAGTGCATTAACGTGGATTACATACCACATAACCATACTTACTTTCACAGTATAAGAAAATTCAGAAAACAATGCAAAAATGTTCTTTAAATTATTTATTCCTTCTTTTCAAAATATAAACAATAATAAAATGAGTATGCTATTAGAATGTAACAAAATAAACTATATTATTCCGCACTGCCTTCTGCATGTTTGCTTGTTGCTATGTATGATTTTCTGGTACATTTTTCTAAACCTAGAACAGTTATCTACTCATATTATAACATTTTCGCTAATTTGGAATATTCCACGTTGGCATACCCCTCGGTATTCCACATTAGCGGATTTGTTGACTTTAAATTCCCGCCATCGAATTTCATTTAGGAATTAGTTTGAAAAGTATTTTTTAAATCTAGCCTACATCTCCAAACTCCTATTCATACTGCAGTTGCAAAAAATCGTATTTTCGACTACACAATCAGTAATAAAACTACATATCTTTACACTTGCGTAAAAAGTTCGGTAGGCACTCATACTATTTTTCAAGGTTTTTAATGTTATGCACAATGCAGTTAAGTTGGTGTCTCTATGTGGGTAATAACTCGCCTACACACGTGCATTTGTGCCATTAGATCACAGATGTCGTGTACCATTTTTTCAAAAAGCGCCTATTCCACATTAGATGACTATTCCACATTCACCGACTTTACTCTAGTATTTTTAAAACCTAGCAACCAGTTTTATTTTGTAATAATATCATCACACCTCAAAATATCCTTCCGGGATTGGTGGATTAAAAAGTCTTGTAACTCCGTTATGCAAGCAGCCGCAAATTATTTTCTTCTATTTGTTGGCAACCTATTGTCGTCGGCAAGTGTCAGTTTCGTCTGGGGCGTGAGTTGTGAGACACCCTGTATATTTTATGGATAAATTTATAAAATTATCTATAATTTAAATCCCGGAGCCTACGGTTTAAACAAACAAAACTCCTTGGTTGCGCAGTTATTCAAATGTATGTAACTGACAGATAAATGTCACTGTCAAAGAACTAATCATTTTAAATTAATAATAGTAACGTTTTAAAAAGAAAAAAGTACTTAAATAGAACAATAGGAAAGGAAATCAATACAGTTTCAAGCATATGTAAATATGTAGGTATATATTTAGATTAATAAAAATTAAAGATTCGCAAAAAAGAGATAGGTAAAATTTCTTGACTGGGAATGGATGATGAGAAGAAAATATATTTCTGGATTTCAGTCAGCTTTTATTTATCAACCCGACTAGTTTCGACACCACATGTGTCTTCCTCAGGGGCTACAATTACAGATTTAAATAAAAATACATTAAAATACATTGTAACTTAATTTAAATACTTAATTACTTACATGATTTTTAGTAAAAGTTTATGAAAAATGTTGCATATTATAAAAATGTTGAATGCAGTATGATTAGAAAGCATGGAAAATTATTATTTGTATATATAAAAAAAAAATAACTTATAGTTAAATAAATTTAACAGTCGAAAAATAAATAAATAAATGAAACATAGATATTGTACATTTATACAAATTGTACTGTCATAAAAAACAAGTATAATATTAAATGTGATAAAAATATATAAAAAATATGTCGAACACCCTTAACGGCTAGCCTTCAACTAAGTAAAGTTTTGACCTGTCTTGTGACTTATCTTCATTTATTTAAAAAAGTTAAGTCATGTGTTTTAATGAGTAGTTTTAAACCGCCAATATTTAAAATGTAAAGTTATAAAAGATAAAATATTTTTAATTTATATGGAAAATTTAAGTCTGATTTTATTGTAATGATGAGTCTATTTTATTTATGTAAATATGATATTGTTTTATTTTATTTGTATTGTTTGTATTTTAAAATGTTATTATATATCTTACTTATACCCATTTTATCTGTTTTCAAATTGATATTGTTCTTATCGTTGTTTATATGAAGCATTTCTAGTGTTAGTCTTTTATGTAGATTTTTTTCCGTATCAAGTATCATAGCGTTTTCAAATTCAAAATTGTGATTTTGTGTTTGCGCATGTGTGTGTTATAATATGCAACATTTTTCATAAACTTTTACTAAAAATCATGTAAGTAATTAAGTATTTAAATTAAGTTACAATGTATTTTAATGTATTTTTATTTAAATCTGTAATTGTAGCCCCTGAGGAAGACACATGTGGTGTCGAAACTAGTCGGGTTGATAAATAAAAGCTGACTGAAATCCAGAAATATATTTTCTTCTCATCTTCGCAAAAAAGTTTAAGCTATTTTCATTTTTGGATTAGTGAATTCTATTTTATCCCGGTATTTAAAATTAAAACTTCATTTTATTATCAAAAAAAGGTAGTTACTTGGATTAGATTAGACTATATTTTAAGAAATAAACTGCCAAAATTAGACTAAATTCGCTAATCCAAGAGTAAGGATTAGCTTAATATTTTTCTGACGCGGGCTGGAAATGGCGGGAGGTATTCTGCTTGCCACACCAGATTTTTTATTGATTGCTTCGAACAGATTTCAGTGAAACTTTCTTTAACCGAACAAGGTGTTTTCCAAACATCGTCTCACGAAAGCTTTTGGCAAGTGTCCTACAGCATTGATTGTTATATTTCAACTTTAATCGTTAGTACGCAGGCAAGTCCTTAATGCAGTTGCCAACGCCAACGCGGTGCATTAAAATGTTACTATATGAACCAAAGTCCGTAATTAACAATTTCAAATTAGTTAGTCTAATTTTGGCACTCCCACTCGTACTATTCCACTAACTCAGTTTCGTTAACATTGAAACAGTCTCTTGTAAACTTATTTACTACATAGTGCTTTGAAAATTTGTTTAGCAAATCAGCGTTCTAAATCATTGTGCATTACACAACTCTGGACATAAATTTCGTATTCTATTTAAAGTTTTGCCAGTGAGTGAATTACATTTAATAGTCGCAATGCAGCAGTAGCAGTGGGTTGCATTGATGCAGTTTTTTTCTCTTGGCAGCAGAGCTACTTGAAATATATGAGAAACGTCTTGGAAGACGAATTCGCTTTGTTGTTCCGCTAGTTTGACCCACTTATAAGCGGAAGCGGAAGCGCGATGCTTTTATTTTACAATATTTCTCTTTTTACCGATACGCGGATTGCACCATACGAACTTAAGTTTCAATAAAATGTTGCGAACTGGGGATAATCTCTTTGTGCAACGAGTTTTATCTCGTTTCTGTAATCCGTAAGCATAGCAGTTTGACAGTCAAATAGGATTCTATTACATTAAACTTATATTCTTTAAATAGATATTATTGTTATTTAAATTTATTACCATATTTAATTCTAACAACGTTATTTTCTATACTTTACGATAGTTCCTTTACATTCATATAAATGTAATTTGAGGATTTAAATTGATACCAAACCAAAATCATATTTTTCACATTCGTATTCGTGTTCGTTTTCAAATTAGTAGTGCCATCAGTCTGTTTCAAATATAATATTGTAAATAATAATAATAATAATAATAATAATAATAATAATAATAATAATAATAATAATAATAATAATAATAATAATAATAATTTGATCTGTTTCTGACCATTTTTTAGACCATTTGTAAGTAATATTATAGAAAGATAAACCAAATTTGTTCACAATAACATTAAAAAAAATATAAAAAACGAAAGAGCTGTAAGTGTCCCATGGTACAAAGAACATATTGTACCTTGGGACTTTTAAGTATATCACTAAATCTGTTTCTTGTTGGTCGCTAAATATTTTTTTGCTATCATTTCATGGTTTGTATTCAAAAGTTTGAAGTTCCTTTTCTTTGAAATTAAGTATTTGCCTTGATAGAATTGATTTTGACTTATTATACGTTGATGCTGCTTGTCGTAAGGACATTTCTCGTTTTAGCACAAGTTTTGCAGCAGCCTGCATATTCTTCGGATTTGGCATAATCCTTTTTATATTATTTTTATTTCTATGCTTTTGCAAAATAAAGTTTATATTAAAATTTGTACCTTGGGACAAATTCTAAATGGCTCAAGGTACAACATATAATCTACCAACATATTTAACAATGAAACGCAAATAACACTAGGGTTACAAAATTGTGACTTTAATAATATAAAGCTTATTATACACACTTTATTGTAAGTAACATACAAAGAACGAAATTTTATTAGTTTTGATATAGTGTAGATCGATGTTGTAGAATGAAAATTTACTTAACATACACAAATTTTTTCTTCCTCAAATATCTTCGTTATCATTCAATCAAATATCACTAGAATACATGTACAGCCATCTAGTGAACAAATGAGTATTCATTCAGAATTTTATGAATGGGAGTGTTTGGTGGCTATTGTGCGAATTAATGGCAGCACTGGACTAGCGTATTTTTTGGAAGTGTGTAGTGAAATACGTACACGTAGTATAGCGCGATAGCATAAAGTGTAACTAAATTTGCAGAATTTGTTAAGAAAATTGATGGTTCGCGCCAACACAAGTAACAGGGTTAGGTCCATAAATAAAAATGCGTTCTGTTGTGTTTTTACAAGTAAAACAAACATGCATCGTTTGCCGAAAGATAAAATAGAAAGAAAGTTATGGTTAGACGAATTAAAATTTAAAAAATATGCTCCAAACTCGCCATTTGTTTGTTCTCAGCATTTTGAAAAAATAGATTTCCTCACAGAAAGTTATGATACTGGTAAGATTTTCGTGAAACTTATAAATATCTAAAACTTGTTTATGTTAATTATTTGCAAATCAAATTTTCAGGAATATGTAATACGAGGAGAATTTTGAGAAAAGGTGCAGTCCCAATAATATTTTCTCCGAAGTACAAAACAAACAAAACAAAAAAAAAACAATTAAATTTCACCTTACATAGTCAAAACAAAATGACCTGCTTCTAAATTAAATCACTTTTTCTCCTTTGTACACTCGCACCACGGCATCTTCATTCAGTTTTCAGCGTTTCTAATTTCCACAAATTATAATTATCTTTATCCGACATTCTCAAAAAATTTAAATAACCTCATAACAAAAGTTTGTACATAAACAAACGAAGGTGCAAAATGAACTATTACAAACTAATTAAAGTGAAAAGCTAATATTCAACAATAATATATACTGAATAGTTATATGTTATAAAGTTATAACTTTGATGATACCAATTCAAATATTCCCGGGCGCCGTACGCTAGTCCATTGCTGCCATCTACGCAGGCCCGTGGAGAGCCGTTACGGGCCCTGGGGCAAAATCAAACTACTTGGCCCTAGCCCCCTACCGCCCCCCCCCCCAAATAAAGAATTACTATACTTTTCATGTAAAATATTTTCAATATTTTATTCATCAAGGTAACATAAAATAAAAACAAAATATTCATTGTCTAGGATTATCAAAAATTAAATAAAAATTATGACCAGGAAGAATTATACCTATACTTAAATAAATTGAGTACTAACTAATTTAAAGATAAATGAATATTGCGAAAAATAATAATATAAAAGCACCACCAGCAACATGTAAAAAATATAAAAGGTACATAATAAAACAGGTACTTATATGAGTATGGTACTGCACAAAATCAACATTATCTACAATACAACTTTCCTAACGTCACAGCATAGCTTCAGCTTCACGGATATGGCAGTTGAGCTCTACCGGTTTAGTTTGGAACTATTTAAAGAAACTTTTGGTATTTATTCTAAAAAATGTTTACTTTACATACCTTCTACAGCACTTGTAATTTTAAAGAAATACACAATAATAATCTTCTCTCGTAAACTCTGCTGTCACTCGTTTTTTTATCTAATATTATTATATTTTTATTTATTTATAATAAAAGATTTTAACAGTACAAAAATTTATATAAAAGTGGTAGCGCCGGGCCCTTTCGGGCCCGGGCCCTGGGGTTCCTGCCCCGTCTGCCCCCCCCCCCCTCTCGTCAAGCCTGCATCTACGATAAGCTTTGCCCAAACGCCCCCATTTAAGTGCAACGGCGAGCTTTCAAATGTCGGTGTCCCGAGGTACATATAGTCCCAAGTTACAACGGTCTCCTATTAAACCGTAAATTACAGAAGGCAACGTATTCTAGCACGAGTTACAAATTCGCTTACGAGTGCGCAGCGGCGACTGGGCGAAGGAACGAGTGCTTGAATTTCCTTCTATAACGTGTGTTTTATAATATTTTCTCTGTTGAGGCTTTCATTGACATTATTTTTTTACAAAAATATTTGACAATTTCCATTAAGGGAAATTTACAAAACAGTGTATTTAGTAAATACGTTAAATTTATAATGAAAAACATAAAAAAATACTACACCATACTTTTTAAAACGATCGTACAACATACATGAAAATCAAAAGAAAATAAAACATGTCGTCCAAAGTAATTTCTTATTTACTTCACTATTGTTGCACTGCAAAATTTTTACTTGAATTAGTAAATACTTCTTTACAATTCCACTCATCACAAAAACCTCTGCAAATAAAACAATTACAAGTAGCAGAGCAGAGAACAAAACAGCAAGAGCAACAGCCCGACCTCAACTTGTCACGTATAGTTGGAAAGTTTCTGGGTTTGATGGTAAGTTTGCAGGGCAGAGGTCAGCATCCGATGCTGGATCTGAGATCGAGGCACGGAGTTGTTAACGAACTGTTGGTGTTGGTCGGATCATCGGATCTGCTTCTGTAGCAGCGCAACACGACCCTTCACAACTGTGCGACAACAGAATAGTTTTTGCCGGGGAAGTGTTGGGATTTAAGTTTGTACAAGAAGTGATATTAATGAGATTTGCGACGACAATTAAGAGTTGGAGGAAGTAATTGCAGAAAAGGATAACCATAACTAACGAATTTATTACAAATATATTGTTCGGAATCCCAATAATCGTTTCAAACTTGTTTAAATATAAAGCATTGCGATAGATTCCCTGTTGATTTCCTTTTCAAGAAACAAAATTTTAATGTCTGCAACAGATCCTGCCACCCGCTAGAAAATAATTATCGCTTTTTTGGTTACACGCTCGTAAGTATCTTCATTTCTTTCTTTCGAATATTACAACAGTACTGATACCGGTAAATATTTCAGGGATAGACTCGGGAATTGATTATTTTAATTAATTAATAAAAAAATGTTAGCTTCTTAGTTCACCGCTGGCAGCGGCAGTCGCCACAGCAACACAGATCATATTGAAAATTGTTATTTGACAGTTGCATCGTTGTGTTTTGTAGTGTACACATTCAGCTTTGGCTGAATTTGCAAATAAAAAAAATCCAAAAAATGTCAAAACATTATTTGAAACACTTGAAGAAAAAATAGTATATGTCATTCGGAGTAGAACGCCCTTTTTGTGTTTTACCCAGCTTGCCAGGCCTCGGCTAGCGCGTCGGCCGCAATAGCTGGGTTCAACACAAAAAGACCGCTTTCTACTCCTTATAACATAATATACTATTGATGTAGTTAATGTTGGGAACTAAATTATGGTTGAATGAAGGATAATAAAGGCCTTTAAGTTCCGTATTGTTATTAATATTATTTTCTTTTATTCAGACGTTTCGGTCAGTATTTGACCATCTTCAGTGCAAATTTTACATTTTAAATTCCATTGTTACATTGAGTGTTGTAATAACAATATATGTGAAATCATCTTAGATAATAGAATACATGAAAATATCATGTTTTGTAAAGTGCAGTTTATGAAATATAAATGAAGAAAATCCAAAATTTATTGAGAAAAATCAACTTGAAAGCGATGTACAAAACATTTTGAATAACTTAACCTCGCTCAACCTGAGCGTGGGCTGGTCGAACGGAACACTGAATTCAGAATACGGAACTTAAAGGCCTTTATTATCCTTCATTCAATAATATACTATTATAACGTAACTTACCTTTTTACCTCCCGTCATACCGTAGGTAAGGGAGGTCATGCTATCGGTCCAAAAATTCGATGGTGAGTTTTCAGGGAAGAAGCACGAATTAGGGTCCTCACAACAGGTTTTTACTATTATTATGATGAAGATGCGTGCGTGCTTGCGTGCGTGCGTGCGTGCGTGCGTGCGTGCGTGTGTGTGTGCTTGTGTGTGTGTGACGATTTTTTCTCCGACGATAACTCCAACAATACAATAATTCTAAAAATTATAATTCTTTGGTATTCCTCTTCGTTACATTCATATGAAGAGCTGATTAGATTTTGGTTACAGTTGGTCGACCGGAAATACCCTCATTTGAAGATTTTAACAGTTTTTCTTGAAAAAACGCTGTTATATGTAATTTTTTGTATACGATTTGATTACGTTTTATACTTCATATTCAATGGATATAGAGTTAAAAAATTATAAAGAAATTAAATTTCATAAAGCAGTCAGCTATGCAATAACACTGGAAACAGCTAATATAAATTAAAAAATCTGGTGTGGCCAACATAATACCTCCAGCCATTTACAGCCCGATTCACAAAAAAGATTAAGTTAATCCTTTTTTTTGGATTAGCGAATTTTACTGTAATTTTGGCAGTTTATTTCTTAAAATATAGTCTAATCTAATCCAAGTAACTTCCTTTTTTTTAAACCCCTCAACATGATTAAATCCCAATTACAACAATTACAGAGTGGGTTCACATTCACACACATCCATACCTTAGTGGGATTCAAACTTGAGGCGTTGCTCTAACCATTGAGCCGCCGGAGCTATAATAAAATGAAGATTAAATTTTAAATACCGGGATAGAATAGAATTCAATAATCCAAAAATGAAGATTAACTTAAACATTTTTATGAATCGTTAATTTTTATTAATCCTAATACGTACCTACATATTTACTTATGCTAGAAACTGTATTTAATTCCTTTTCTATTGTTATATTTACTTATTTCTTTTTAAAACGTTACTAATATTATTTTGAAATGTTTAGTTCTTTGATAGTGACATTTATCTGTCAGTTACATACATTTGAATAACTGCTTTTTGTTTGTTTAAAGCGCAGGCTCTGGGATTTAAATTATAGATATTATTATAAATTTAACCATAAAATATATAGAAAAAGTATTAATGCAAGTCTATAGAATATATATATATATATATATATATATATATATATATATATATATATGTATATATACATGTGTGTGTGTGTGTGAGAGAGTGTGCGCGTGTGTGTGCGTGTGTGTGTGTGTGTGTGTGCGTGTGTGTGTGTGTGTGTGCGTGTGCGAGTCAAGTTTAGTATTTAAAACTTTTAAATAAAAGGAAGCAACATATTAGATTTTGGATACAATTGATAAACCGGAAGTGATATTTTATTTGAAGCTCTGAACAGATTGTTGTGCAAAATATATTGATATATTCCTAAACTTGTCAAATTTAGTATTTAAGACTTTTATATAAAGGGAAGCAACATATTAAATTTTAGCTAAAATTGATAAACCGAAAGTGATACTTTATTTGAAGCTCTGAACAGATTTTCGTGAAAAATAAATTGATACAATCCAAAACTTTCAAATTTGGTATTTAAGACTTTTATATTAATGAGAACGACATATTAGATGTTTTCTAAAATTGATAAACCGGAAATACTACTTTTCAGGAAGGTATAAACAGATTTTCTTGAAAAAATATATTAAAACATTATTCAACATACATACATAAAATCACGCATTTCCCACTTAGTGGGTTAGCACAAACCCGAAAGAATAACAATAACATCATCCAAAAAAAAAATCAGTCTCTCTTTCAACAACATTATTACTAACCTGACATCATAGGTACAACATATATTCCTCACTCTTAACATATTAAAGTGACCGATTTTCGGTAGCGAAATACCGCATCCGGACCACAATAATAGTTACGAAACAATCATCCTTCGCCACACATTCCTGTCTAAGCACACTTCTTTCGCCTCGGCCACAGTCATAATCGCATTCATACACGCTCTTCTTCTCTTCCCACTCGGAAACTTTCTCTCTTTTAGTACCTTATCAATCACATCCATCCACTTACACACTGGACGGCCACGCAATCGAACACCCTCAATTTCACCAAGATATATACGCTTAACAAGCCGTTCACTCTTCATTCTCTCCACATGACCAAACCATCTCAACTGGCTCATTCCTACTCTCTTAACAACATTCTTCCTAACCATACATTCTTCATACACCAAATTATTCCTCACGCGATCCCGTCTTACATATCCACATACTCCACGTAAATACCTCATTTCCACGGCAGTCACTCTCTTTTTATGCTTTCCCGTCCATGCCCAACATTCGCTTCCATACATCAAAGCAGGCACTAGCACTCCATTATACACACTTAAACGAGCTTCTCTAGATACGTTTACGTTTCGAGCAAACATACCCAGAGCACCCATTACCTTACACCCCGCACTCACTCTCCTTTCAATTTCCCTATCAATTCGACCATCCCTTGACATCATACTACCCAAATATACAAACTCATTCACTTGCTCCAGTTTCATTCCATCCACCAACACATTGCACATAGTCACCAATTTACTCCTTTCAAATACTAACACCTTGGATTTATCAACATTTAACTCCAGATTCATACTTCTTCCAACTACATGTATTCTCTCTATCATTCTTCTGAGTTGCTCTTCATTTTCACCTAAAACAACTACATCATCCGCATACGCTAACGCAGGCACAATACTTTCACCAATTTGTACACCATCCATTTCACTCAATGCTCTCCGCAACAACACATCCATATACAAATTAAACAACCACGGAGACATACCACAGCCCTGTTTCACACCTACATTTATACGAAACCAATCACTCAACCTACCATCTATTCTTACAGCAGCCACACTACCCTCATACAATGCACGAATTGCTCCCAGCAAGTTTCCATTCACGCCGTACTCCCTGAGTACATCCCACAACGTATCTCGAAGAACACTATCATACGCCTTTTTTAGATCAAGAAAGCCACAGAACACCTTCTTGTTCTTATCAAGTGACTTTTCAACAATCGTACGAAGAGCAAACAATTGATCGACACATCCCCTCTCAGGCAAAAAGCCACCCTGAACGTCACTAATTTTTGAAATTGTTAAGGTTCGCACCTTGTGAATTAAAACCTTACCAAAAAGTTTCCCGACTCGAACTGCCTTTGCCTTTGAATAATGGACAAATAACAGCTTTTTTCCAATCATCAGGAACCACACTACGTTTCAAACAAAATCTAAATAAATAAATTAACCATTCAAATACTTTCTCTCCTCCATATTTCAACATCTCATTTGTAATCCCATCCAAACCCGCAGCCTTACCATTCCTTACACGCCCCAATGCATCACATACATCACTTTCATCTATATCATAATCATCTTCATTACCATTTTCACTACCAGTTTCACTACAATCGTCCCTCTCAATCTCACCTCCATACAAACCTTTAAAATACTCGCACCACCTATTCCTCACATCTGATTCATCCCACAATAACTCTCCATTCGCACTTCTAACAGCTTTCACAACTCGACCACTTCCACTCCGCAGTCTCTTCACACTCAACCAAAACAGTCGCTTATTCGTACTAAAATCATTTGTCAATCTTTCACTCAATAAGTCATCAAATCGCTTTTTACTTTCTCTCACCACTTGCTTCACCCATTTATTCTTCCTTCTATACTCTAACAAACATTCTTCTCGCAAGCGCCCAGGCGAATCCTTAACATTTAAGAACTTCAAATATGCTCTCTTTTTCTCAGCAATCGCTTCTTTCACCTGATCATTCCACCATGCATTTTTCGGACAAGAGCCTAATCTGCTTTCACCACAAACTTCTTTTGCACATTTGAGGAGTGAATCCTTAAATTTCAACCAAACTTCATTTATATTACAATCAAATTTAGACTCACATTCGGGCAAGGATTCATTCAATCTTTCAACATACTGCATTCTGACATCCTCATTCAAAAGAGCAAAGGATTTTACGCGAAACATTTTCCCAGAACATTTCATCTTCTTTCGCCAAAATTTATTCAACCGCATTCGCGATACAATCAAATAATGATCATTCGTACCCAGTTCAGCGCCTCGTTTCACACGCGTATCTACTACCATACTCCTCAATCGTTCATCATAGACAACGAAGTCAAGCACACTACGTTTATTCTGAACCACATTCTCGTAGGTGTACATTATTATTTATTACATTATTCAAAATTTCTCAAATTTGGTATTTAAAACTCGTGTATAATTTAAAACAATATAAGATTTTGGCTATACCTATATGATAAACCGGAAGTGGTATTTTTTGGAGCTCTTAACAAATTTTCGAGGAAAAACATAATAAAATATAATCCAAAATTTGGTATGAAAGACTTTTCTATTTATTGGAACAAATTAGATTTTGCTTACAAACCATCAACCGGGAGTGATACTTTACTTAAAGCTCATTGATATTTCAAACATTGAATTGACGGGAGGTCATGTGTTGCCCACATCAGATTTTTCTTACAATATTTAATGTTCCATATGGTAAATAAAGAATTATGGATTGTACTTGAGATCATGGCGTTGCAAGGGCTGTAGGCTTTAGTTATGATGATATTGCGATATTTGGTAATCGTTGTATAGATAATGCCCTATTACCCCAGTACACCCCTAATTGTGCCAGCCAAATTCATGATATGCGCCGTTACAGTTTATGCGTTTATGGTAATGGCATTACAATAGTAACTGATGCCCCTAGAGTATAGTATATTGATGCATAGCATCCAATGTGCATATCACACCAAATGCACACACTGCACGAGTGTACAATGTTGCAGTCATACAAAATATATCGCCTACCACAGATCATAAATATACTTCGACAACTTAATTACATTTCAAGTAAATCTAATCTATGCTGACATTAACCAACGAGGGAATTTGTCACACTGATACAATTTGCGAGAAGTTAAATTAGAAATATAAATATAACCGAGAGTCTATTACCTAGAGAGAAGTAAAAACTCTTATTTAAAGTTTGCAAGTGTCATAGCAATTTATAAATATATTCCTCAACTATTTTAATGAGGAAACCTATAAAAACTTTAGATTATTTTAAAACTGTTAATACCTTTAAATATGCATAAAAATTTCGACTGTGATGTAGATTTGGTAGTAACAGTTATTTGAAATCAAATAGTATTTCTTGTTACAAAACCGACGATTCGATATTCACCTTATTCAGAGTTTACAATATTCAAATACAAATTAATAGATGTAATAATAACAAATAACATGAGCATTTTCACACTTACAAGTAAGATCTTACGTATCGTATAGAGGAGTACATAAATTTATACTTACAAATACATTTGTTTAAACCAGTTTTATAAATTAAAAAAACGAAAACACACACACACGCGCGCACGTGCACATACACACATACACACA
>OY720453.1:61585490-61687990 GCA_963082715.1 Harpalus rubripes
TATATATATATATATATATATATATATATATATATAGTATAAAAGAAAATATTAGTTTTTAAAATATTCATATTTTTAATGCCTTTAACTAAATAGGATGTTTGGCGTAAGCCGGGCACCAAGAATATTTCGTTTATCTTGAGAGATACAAGAAAATTTTAATAAGCAAAGACAAAGGGGCTCATAAGATGACCATAGTAACAATTTTGCATCACTTTTGGTTTCAGCGGAAATGGGTACAACTTTAAATCTAGCATAGGGAATCTGCAATTTTATATATTTTTTCATAATGTACATAAAATTGGCTTGACGATGATCTCAAAATATCATAGTTTTACTTAATTCATTTCAAAATGGCGACCATTTATTTTCAAAATATGTATTAATAAAATTCCTTACAAAATTAAACAGCAAGCTATGAAACAATTTTATGAAACTCATTTGGATGTCATAAAGTACATATTAAACAACGAAAATAGAAATTCCTAAAAATGATATGACGTATATTTTTAAATATTTTTAGCAAAAAGACTAGAAAAAAAATAGTATAAAATACGCGTTAAGGCATTTCAGCTCACTTGTCCTCCTACAAAACGCGTGCGCTAAAATCATGTCTTATGATACTTGTAGTTTAGAGTACTATTAAAAAAATCTGATGTGGCCAGCATATTACCTTCCGTCAGTTCTATGTATTTTATACAAATTCCATACAGACAGTTTCTTGCGAAAGGTTCTATATTTTCAGTACATTATTTCCCCTTAGTTCTATATATTTTGTACAAATTGCATACAGAAAGTTTCTTAGAATTGGTTCTATATTTTCAGTAAAATTATAGCAAAAACATACTATGTCACTCGCACTTGACATTTACATGTGTCAAACAGGATTTTTTAAAATTATATTTATTATAGTCCGGGAGGCAGCGTTGCAGATGGCAAGATCATTTCATCCCTCACGATTTTTATTGGAATTTTTTTTTCTCGGGCAATCATTTAAAGATCCAAGCGTCAGCTACTCCAGTGGGGGTGGAGCTGGTTATGACGATATTAGAAACATGTCGAAAAAAATTTTTTTTAAAATCATTTTAATACTCTTGAAAATTTGTCAATCTGTAGTTTAAATAATATGAAACATAAAAATAATCGTCAGTTGCACTGAAAATGGGGGATTATACGTCAGCTACCCCTATAAACCGGAAATAAAAGTGGGGGTGTAAAATCATTTCATCCCTTACCAAATTTTTACAGCGTATTTATTATGTTATTGAAATGCTAAAAACAATAATCAGCTGCGCTTCCAATAGGGGAAAAACCGTCAGCTAGGGGTTATAGCTGTTTAGCGCGCATACAATTTCAGCGTTGTATAATTCAAAGAGCGGTCTGACTGACGATCTTACCCCCATTATATCATCAGCTGACTATCATTCTCAGTAAATATAGTCTCTAAACTATTAAACATAAAAATTTCGAATAGAATGAAATTAATTTAATCCAAATTTCGCGGTTTTCATTTTTTATACCTCCTTGTACATAGTAAAGGAAGTATTGCAATCGCGAAAAATGTTGGTTTTCAGATATCAGCGGAAATATCCATTTTGACCATCCCTGAATCCAGTTTGACTAATTTCGTCATGACGTCTGTACGTACGTACGTATTTTGCATAACTCAAAAACGGTAAGCCGTAAAAAATTGAAACATTGTATTTAGAACTACTATAACATCTAATTGTGCACCTCCCTTTTTGGTAATTACATAATTTCCAGAAGTGGTACTTTACTTGTAGCCTATAATAGATTTTAATGAAAAACTATTTTAAAATATATTTTGATTTTGAATTGCTAAAATGTTAATATTTTACAATTTTTAGGCAGTAAAACACATGTAATTAAAAATAATAACATTTTTGCAGTTAAAAATCAAAATAAGTCAAAACATTGGTCTTGTCAACATGACATTGTTCTTGTCAAAATGACATGCGCACACAAATCAGCTGATTCTAAGCACGTCAAGGTCCCTCGAGTCACGTGTTTGCTCGCGCTCTATAGGAATAAAATAATATATTTAATGAATTAGGACAGAAAATAAAAAAATCTGGTGTGGCCAACACAATACCTCCCGCCATGTACCGCTCAAGGGGTAGCTGACGTATAATCCCCCATTTTCAGTGCAGCTGACGATTATTTTCATGTTTAATATTATTTAAACTACAGATTGACAAATTTTCAAGAGTATTGAAATGATTTAAACAATTTTTTTTTTCGACATGTTTCCAATGTCGTCATATCCAGCTCCACTCAGATGCAAACAGCTGACGCTTAGTTTGTTTAATAGATATATTCAAACTATCATTTAATACAAAAACTGTGAGGGATGAAAACACTGACAAAAATACAACGCTGCCTCCCGGACTATTAGCTGTTTCCAATGTTATTGCATAGCTGGCTGCTTTATGAAATTTAATTTCTTTATAATTTTTTAACTCAATATTCATTGATTGAATGTAAAGTATAAATGTAATCAAATCGTATAGAGAATAAAATGTTCTTTAATATTTATAATAACATTAAATGTGAATAAATGTTATTTAACAGCGTTTTTTCAAGAAAAACTGTTAAAATCTTCAAATGAAAATAACAAAAATCTAATCAGCTCTTCATATGGAAGAATACGAAATAATTGTAATTTTTAGAATTGTAGTGTTGGATTTACCGACGGAGAAAAAATCGACACACACACGTACACACACACACACACACACACACACACACACACACACACACACACACACACACACACACACACACATACACACGCACACACACACACACACATACACACGCACGCATATAGACATCATCAAAAATAGTAAAATCGTATTCTAGGGACTCTAAAACGTGCTTGTTCATTAAAAACTCACCATTTTTTGACCAAAACCAATACTTTTTTTACCTCCCGGTACCCTTGGTAAGGGAGGTATAGGGATTGTGCTAAAAATCGCATATCGAGATTTTGGCAAATGAGCACGTTTTAAGGTCCCTAGAATCCAATTTTAACATTTTCACGATTATGTCTGCTTGTATGTGTGGATCCTCTACTCTAACTCAAATACTATCATTCAGAAAATTTTGAAATCTTGTATTTCGAACTTATTCTGTAATAGAAAGAGCCCATTAGATTTTGGTGTAAATCGGATAACCGGAAATGGCACTTTACTAGAAGCTCAAAATAGTTTTTCTTCGAAAAATACCTTCAAATGATATTTTTACGAGATTAATGTTATTATAAAAATTAAAGATTATTAAATTTTCTGCAGTTTTGCATTAATACTTTTTCTATATATTTTATGGATAAATTTATAAAATCATCTATAATTTAAATCCCGGAGCCTACGCTTTAAACAAACAAAACTTGGATGCGCAGTTATTCAAATGTTTGTAACTGACAGATAAATGTCGCTGTCAAAGAAGTAATCATTTAAAATTAATAATAGTAACGTTTTAAAAAGAAAAAAGTAAATAGAACAAAAGAAAAGGGAATCAATACAGTTTCCAGCATATGTAAATATGTAGGTATGTATTTAGATTAATAAAAGTTAACGATTTGCAAAAAAATTTGAGGTAATTCTCATTTTTGGATTAGTGAATTCTATTTTATCCCGGTATTTAAAATTTAATCTTCATTTTATTATCAAAAAAGGTAGTTACTTAGATTAGATTAGACTATATTTTAAGAAATAAACTGCCAAAATTAGAGTAAAATTCGCTAATCCAAAAATAAGGATTAGCCTAATCTTTTTGTGACTCGGGCGGTACATGGCGGGAGGTACTGTGTTGGTTACACCAGATTTTTACCTATACCTTGTTCCATTTAAGCCATTCAGTATTGCAGAGCATAGGGAATAGTTTTGATCTCTCTGATTGGCTGAAATTGGAGACAAGAGACAAGTTTAACCAATGTGATTTCGGCTACTTCAAGTATGCGCTGTTGCCAGCTCCATCCACTGAATGGCTTAAATGGAACAGTGTATATTGATATGACGGTAGGTGAAATTGTGGAACAAGCTCATTAATGAGATCTGAAAAACCTTAACCCCGACAAACTGGTACCCTTGATACTATATATTTTTCCCAACAGCCCTACCATTGTTATTATAAATGGAATGCCTCTTTGTTAATTTTTTTGTTAAATTATCTAAATATTGTTGTTACAGTTCCTGAGGCATTATATCGTTATATTAAACTTCAAGAAAGTTCAACTCATACTACGTTGTCCGGTTAACTTAGCACTTAGCCATCAGCATAAGTGCCTCTCTTCGTATATGTATGCATATGCATGCCTTTAATTACATTAATAATGTCCATTTTACAGTGTTGCCGCTATGTTGTAATAACGTAATGAAATGTGTATATATCCAGTATTTAACCAAGCTAGATAATGACAACGCTGTAGGTAGTATAGGCTGATTACCTAGTGTTATTGTTGATGATATTATTTTGTTGATTGTGTTTAGATTTCATTTCCAAATGATATTTACCTTGAAATGTAACTGTATTTTGGTAAATTGATAAAACTAATTGCTGAGATCTATAAGAGCTTCAGAGTTGATTAAATTATCAAACAATTTCAAGAGACTATGTAAGTGAACTGAATAAAAAAAATTTAATCAGAAGTTCTCGAAATAAGTGACTCAACTTTTTACCTCCCATCATACCGTAGGTAAGGGAGGTAATGTTATCGGTCCTAATATTCGATGGTGAGTTTTCAGTAAATAAGCACGAATTAGGGTCCCCAAAACACGTTTTTACTATTTTTACGATGATGCTGTGTATATGTATGTGTGCGCGCGCGTGTGTGAGTATGTGTGTGTGTGTGTGTGTGTGTGTGTGTGTGTGTGTGTGTGTGTGTGTGTGTGTGTGTGTGTGAGTGTGTGTGTGTGTGTATGTATGTATGTGTGTGTGTGTGTGTGTGTGTGTGTGTATGTGTGTGTGTGTGTGTGTGTGTGTGTGTGTGTGTGTGTGTGTGTGTGTGTGATGATTTTTTCGTCCACGATAACTCTTATAACAAACTTCCTAATATTTTTATTTTCCGTATTTAAGCTTTCTGCATTCATATAAAGAGTTAATTAGATTTTGGGTAAAATTGTATAACCGTTTTTTTTTTAAATAAAAAACTATATTACACTATAATCCAGAACTCTTCAATTTTAGTATTTAAAACTTGTATATCAAGGGGAACAACATATTAGATTTTGTCTAAAATTAATAAATCAGAAGTGACATTTTACTTGAAGCTCTGAACAGATTTTCGTGAAAAATATATTATGATATACTCCAAAACTTGCCAAATTTAGTATTTAAGACTTTTATATAAAGAAGAACAACATATTAAATTTTGGCTAAAATTGATAATCCGGAAATGATATTTCACTTGAAGATCTCAACAGATTTTCGTGATAAAATATATTATGATATATTCCAGAACTTTTCAAATTTGGTATTTAAGATTTTATATTAATGAGATCGACATGTTAGATTTTTTCTAAAATTGATAAACCGGAAGTGATACTTTACTTGAAGCTCTCAACAGATTTTCTTGATAAAATATATTATGATATATTCCAAAACTTTTCAAATTTGCTATTTAAGATTTTTATATTAATGAGAACGACATGTAAGATTTTTTCTAAAATTGATAAACCGAAAGTGATACTTTAATTCAAGCCATGAACAGATTTTAGTGAAAAATATAATAGGATATATTCCAATACATATTAGATTTTGGCTAAAATTGATAAACCGGAAGTACTACTTTAGAGGAAGCTACAAGCAGATTTTCTTGAAAAAATATATTAAAACATGATTCAAAATTTCTAAAATTTGGTATTTAAAACACATGTATAATTTGAAACAACATTAGATTTTGTCTATACCTATATGATAAGCCGGAAGTGGTACTTAATTTGTAGCTCTTAACAGATTTTCGAGGAAAAACATAATAATATATAATCCAAAATTTGGTATTACAGACTTTTTTATTTATTGGAAAAACTAATTAGATTTTGTTTACAAACGATCAACTAGAAGTGATACTTTACTTAAAGCTCATTGCTATTTCAAACATCGAATTGATGGGAGGTCATGTGTTGGCCACTTTTTTGGCTCATTCAATAGAGAATTTAATTCTAAATTCAAAGATATATATTTTTTTAAATTGTTTATTTGACAAGCACCTCAGTTTCTCGGACTATTCGTGCTTGGGCTTAATAATTACATTGGTTTACAAAATGTTATTCATAAATAATTTACAGTACTGTTATATTTTATTGTAATAGTAATAGAAAAAATTATTATAAATATTTACATACAATTTCCTCACAAAAATAAAAATAAATTGTTACCTATATGAGAGTAGGGGAGACCGGGGACAATTGTAACAGGTGTCAAATGTAACAAGGGTAGGTAACAGGGCCATCTTTTCGAAGTAGATTAAAACGCGCTTGCAGTGTGAAGCAGAAAGAGTCATAGCTCTTTGGTATTTAGTGTAAGTACATACGCGCAAATACGGCGTCTGTTTCTGACGAATGTCTATAAATCGACAAAAAAGTAAATACAGGTAGTGACACACATTGTTTCTAAAACACTATAACTGCTCTGCTCGGAAATATTTCAAGTTAAGGATCAGTTTGTGAGTTATATCTGCTTTTATTTTTCATTAAAAAACATTTCAAATTATCACATAATAAATACAAAAAAGCAAATAAAATCTTTATAAGTGAAGCGGTGTCAGTTATAACACATGCCACGGTATCGATTGTAACGTGTTTAATAATTAAGTACAGTATTGATCATGATAAAAATTACAAGAAAAAACCACTGCTATAAAAAAAAATGAAAAACACTTCCGAAAGTAACAGTCGCAGATTACTCGTCAGATGGCTCCGATGAGGAAACTCTCTGATATTTATTGGCCCATATTTTTTGAGCACAGGAGATTGATTGCAAAGGCGAAAATGTAAAATCTGGACACCGGGCAAGTTAAATTGAACGAAGAAAGACTTATTTTATGTTTACCTAAACTGCAATTTCGTTAGCGACTAAAGGCATTGGTCAAAATGGTCTATATCACCAACAGAATATATATTTTGTTTGCTTTTAGTTGAGTCATCTGAATTTTGTATTTTCTGAGGTAATAAATAAATGTTTATTTTTTCAATAATTTCTTCTTTTATCTGTTATTTTATCTTATTACATCACTGTTAAAATTGACACTGGCCCTGTTAATATTGACACCAGTTAGGTGTCAATTGTAACATTTGTAATGCCTGACTAAAAATCCTTATACTTTTATATTTGTCACATTTTCGAATTTTAAATGGCAGTAAATTGACCCCTGTGGTGCACTATCCACGCCAGCAATGAGTGCCCGTGAGGTGACGCCTGGTAAACGCCCGCACGGTACAAATATGTCATCATCATTACCGATATCTGCGAACAAAGCAGATTGGCACACCAAGCAATGGGTAATATGCCGTGATGATATATTTATTTATTTATTTATTTTTTATTTAAAATTCAAAATATTATTCACTAATGTGAGTAGGTTCTCATACCTATAGGTAATTTCAAAATTTCGAAATGTAACGTTAACTCGTGAAAAATAAAAATTTAAATTTTGTAGCAATTGACACCGGTCTCCCATACTAAAGTATAAAAATGAAATATCTTACTTCTTTACTTCGACTCTATATTTGAGTACCATTTATCTTTAGCTTTAGTTGAAATATAAAAACTTACACTATTCCGACCGTCTGCAATAATTTTCCTTATTTTTGCCAACCTATGTGACAAATTTTATTGACCTGTAATAAATAAATGGGCATCACCACCCTTGCAAAAACAATAGACGTCCCCTGAAGCATTTCTTGCTGTAATACCACTATCCGAGTATCCGATGCGAAACATCTCGTTGTGTATTTACGGTGACAGGAAGAAATATTACAGGGCAGTGCGTTTCAGGCAGGCGTTCAGCCCTGAAGCCTGAAGCTTGTAGTCTGACACTGGGGCTGAAACCTGAAGCTGGAGGGACACGTCGTGACCTCGGGCATTCGTCTCTGACATGAGCACTGTATCTTAGATGTCGCTTACGAGCTAAAGTGCCCTCAGAAAGGAAAGGGAGGTGCTATTAATGTATTATTTAAATTAGGGGTGGTATGTTTTTAAGCGACCAAAAAAGGATATTCAATTACGAAACATTAAGTATGGCTATGATATTTTGATAAGGAAGCGTAATGACACTTCAACTACATAAATTGAAAGCGATTTGTAGTTTTAGAAAGTCTTAAATGGTATTCATTAAGCCGAAATATATATATTTTTAATATTCTATGAAGTATATGTTATAGTTGGAAGAAGCGAACTATGAAACTTATTATAGAATCTGCTATTTGGCCGTTATGAAGTATTATGGGAGTTGCGTTTAGGGTTCCTGGTAGATTTTTCTGTCCTGAACCGCATCTGAAATTTGCGTTTAAAATGTTTCCTAATTATGTACCTTTAAATCAGCATTCAAATAATTATGTGTTTTCAATATATATATATATATATATATATATATATATATATATATATATATATATATATATATATATATATATATATATATACCGGGTGGAACATCATACCTGTGTACATAGGCGATTCATATGAGAAAAACAGTTTTTTCGTGCCCATTGCTCCCCAAATTATTTTAGACAAAAATGCTTCAAATAAATGTTGTAGAGCATAAAATTCTGCATCTAAATCAATAAACAGAATTACTTTTACATGCTTTGTAACGACACAAATTAAATAAGAAAATATTGAAAATTACGTTGAAAATATCAAATAGCCATGGAATTGAAACAAAAATAGAAACAAATAAATAGGTAAATTAAATTCATACAAAAATCTCCATACCTATTATTACGACAATTGTACATTTCAATGAAATATTTATTTTTTATAGGATTTTTATTGAAAATCTTTTTAAATTGGAAATAATTCATGTAAACATTAAGACCTATCTACTACAATTCAAATTTCAAACAGTAATTCTCTGAATAAAATAATCACTACAATTTATTATTATAACAAATATTCGAATAATCCTCCGTTTTCAGCCAAGCAATAACCAAGTCTATTGTAGAATGAATTTCTTACATTAGCGAGCTGCCTATTTGTGATTAAGGCGCTCTCCTCCATGATAGCTTCTCTCAATGAATTAATATTTGGGTGGCGCTGCTTATAAATTTTACATTTAAGATGACCCCATAAAAAAAAGTCGCAAGGTGCTAAATCAGGAGATCTGGCTGGCCAATTTAAAGTTCCACCACGACCAATCCAGCGATTTGGAAATGCTTGGTTTAAATAATCTCTAACACTTACTCCGAAATGAGCTGGGCAGCCATCTTGTTGAAACCAAACCTCCTGATTTTCGCGCGCTACGCTGTTTAATGCAGGGCCGATCTCATTAATCAAGAGTTCTAAGTATGTTTCAGAATTTAAGTTGCCAACGATCTCAAATGGTCCAATAATATTGCTATTAAAAATGCCTGCCCAAATATTAATTTTTTGAGGATATTGCGTTCTGGTGGTAACATTTAATCTTGGATTTTCTAGAGCCCAGTGCCTATCATTTTGAACGTTTGGTTCATTGTTTAATGTAAAAGTACACTCATCGGTAAAGCAAATAGATGGAAGAAAACCACGATCCCGATTTGCTCGTTCTTGCATATCTTCACAAAAAACTCGCCTACTTTCTTCATCAATGGGCGAAATGTCTTGATGGCATTGCATCTTATAAGGGTGGTATTTATGTTTTTTAAGAATGCGCAATACAGTAGAATGAGCAATTTTACATTCCTGCGCTATTATTCTTGAACTTAATTTAGGATTAAAATTTATTAATTCCAGAACTCTTTGTTCGTTTTCTAAATGAATGCGATTATTTTTATTTCCTATAAATAAAGATATGATTTGTTTGTAAATCTCTTAAAAAATATTCAAATTTAAATTTACCTGTACTATTTTCCGCCGCAACACTTGCCGTGGATTCAAATTTTTGAACATACGCGCGTATTGTTGTAGCGCTTGGAATTGGCCTATTTGGAAATTTCACGGCGAATAAATCTCTAACTATACGTAAACAATTTCCACTATAAAAAGTTTTTATTATAAAAACCCTTTCTTCGTTAGAATAAACTGAATTCATTTTGATATTTTACCGTCAAATTAGTTATTTATCTGTCAAACGTCAGACATTTATTTGTTTCTATTTTTGTTTCAATTCCATGGCTATTTGATATTTTCAACGTAATTTTCAATATTTTCTTATTTAATTTCTGTCGTTACAAAGCATGTAAAAGTAATTCTGTTTATTGATTTAGATGCAGAATTTTATGCTCTACAACATATATTTGAAGCATTTTTGTCTAAAATAATTTGGAGAGCAATGCGCACGAAAAAACTGTTTTTCTCATATGAATCGCCTATGTACACAGGTATGATGTTCCATATATATATATATATATATATATATATATATATATATATATATATATATATATATATATATATATATATATATATATATATATAGGCTGTAACAGCTAAACGAGCTACCTCAAATAATTTCTGTATTATTAAAGATACAATAAAATAATATAAGACAATCTTATAGAATAAAATATTTTTTAAAACCAGTGGTTCTCAAGTAAATAGGATGGCACGTATTTTTTACGCCCATTCTATAGAGTTATTAACAAATATCTGTTTAATTTTAATTAAGTTCAATTGTTTTTCATACGTAGCCTACAGAAAAATAACTTTAAAAATGAAATTTATTTAAATTTCAATTGAATTTTTCTTAATATTTTTGTTATGTTAGGATATAATTTTAATACATGGTTGAATTCAGATAAAAATACTATCGAATGGGCGTAAAAAATATATGCCATCCTATTTCATTTTAATAGTTATTTTTCTGTAGGCTATGGATGAAAAACAATTGAACTTAAATTAAAAACAGATATTTGTTAATAACTTTATAAATAATGTTCTATTTATTTTCTGTCGTAAATAATTCAATTTCATAGATAGCAGTTATTGTTTTTCGTACATAACCTACTGAAAAATAGTTACAAAAATTAAAAAAAATTAAAATTTCAATTGAATTTTTCTCATAATTTTTGTTGTTAGGATATAAAATGATTATATGGTTGAATTCAGAAATACTCTATCAAATGGATCTAAAAAATATATATCATCCAATTTAAAATATTTTCTTCCGTATTTGGATGTCCCCCTTGGTCTTCTATAAGATTGCCTTATGGTATTTTATTGTATCTTTAATAATATAGAAATTATTTGAGATAGCTCGTTACACCCTGTATATATATATATATATATATATATATATATATATATATATATATATATATATATATATATATATATATATATATATATATATATATCGGAAAATATAGAGATCGGACGCATCTTGATTAATTTAATCTTTTTTTACACATTTTAGTCAGTACCTACAGTAGGTATATACTATAATGCCTTTAAAGTTTGTATCCGAAGTTGTGAGATAGCCTGTTTTAGTTTATTATTTTAAAAACATGAAATTTAATATATTTGCGTGTGAAGTGTATGTAACATGTGATCCGGGTCTCATACACAGTCTATGAGAATATAACTTAAGAAAAGATTGTATAGACCGAGGTATAGACTGACGGAATTGTAGCCCAGCCGTGGTGTAGTTGGTAACACATAACGGTACAAATGTTAAGATCGTGGGTTCAAATCCCGCCGGCTAGCATTCTTTTCTTACTTTCCTAGATTTAAAAAATCAAATAAAATATACATTGATCTTAATCTACTGTATACACTTAATTGAAAATGTGTTTCATCATTTTTGAATTTTTTAAAATAAGATTATTGAGTTCAAACCCAACTGATTATAATTATGAATCCGATAGTGGGTACATGTTATTCTCGTACCAAACATCGTTGTTGAACTTTAATTCCCTGTGGTATAAAATATACTTCATTGTTTCGAATTCCATCCGAGGGTACATGTAATAAAAGTTAGGAAACTACGTCAGCACGAACATATGCTGTCAAGTATAATACATGAGATTTATTTGCACGTCCTGAACTCCGGTCGAAGTATTTTGTTGAGTGTGTTTTCCAGCGATGTTTTTACAAAATTATATTTGGTTGTTAGGGTTGGGCCGGGCCAGAGCCAATTCCAGTTGTGCCGCACGTCTCGGATAGCGCGCTTGACATTTATTTGATTTCGCACCGGCTCTATTTTCCTGCAAACGGAACGTGACGTGTCACAGCGTGGATATTTTCAACGCTCTTCTACGCCATTTTCATGAAGAACTATTCGAAGTACTTTATACAAATAAATCATCAAGCCTTCGTTCTTTACTTGTGGATTTGTCAACTTTTACCGTCAACTTTTAAGGAAGGTATTGTCTTTGGTAAAAAAAATCGATGATGAGTTTTTAATGAATAAGCACCTTTTAGGATCCCTAGAATACGATTTTACTATTTTTACGATGATGTCTGTCTGTATGTATGTATAGATGGTTGTATGGATGTATGTATGTAGGTATGTGTGTGTGACGATTCTTTCGAATCGCATAACTCCAATACCACCTTTACAAAAATTATAATTTTTGCGTATTCCTTTTCTTTACATCCATATGAAGAACTGATTAGATTTTGGTTATAATCGGTCGCCCGAAAGTACCCTAATTTAAAGATTTTAACAGTTTTTCTTGAAAAAACGCTGTTAAATATCATTTTTACCTTCCGTCACCTTTAGGTAAGGAAGGTAGGTATTGTCTTTGGTCAAAAAATTCGGTGGTGAGTTTTTAATGAATAAGCACGTTTTAAGGTCCCTAGAATACGATTTTACTATTTTTACGATGATGTCTGTATGTGTGTGTGAATGTGTGTGTGAATGTGTGTGTGTGTGTGTGTGTGTGTGTGGATGTGTGTGTGTGTGTAACAAAATTTTCGTCTGCGATAACTCTAATACTACAACTCCAAAAATTATAATTCTTTCGTATTCCTCTTCGTTGCGTCCATATGAAAAGCTGATTAGATTTTGGTTATAAATGGTCAACCGGAAGTACCCTAATTTGAAGATTTTAACAGTTTTTCTTGAAAAAACGATGTTAAATATCATTTTTTCACATTTAATGTTATTATATATATATATATATATATATATATATATATATATATATATATATATATATATATATATATATATATATATATATATATATATATATATTAAAGAACATTGTATTCTCTATACGATTTGACTGCATTTTATACTTCACATTAAATGGATATAGAGTTATAAAATTATAAAGAAATTAAATTTCATAAATTAGCCAGCTATGCTAGAAACAGCTACTATATTAAGAAAATTCAGATTGAAAGATGTCAGTGTCAAGTGCAGTTGACATAATCGTATTATATTTGTATTAGGATCTTTTTGCTCGAAATTTTCTGTATGCAATTTGTATAATATACATACATCTGTCGAAAGGTAATGTACATACAAGAAATTTAGAATCTTTTGCAAGGAACTTTCTGTATGGATTTTATAGAAAATACAAATGCATTTACGAAAATTCTACCGGTAGATACCGCATCTACCGACTGTGTTCGTAAACACGAGTGGTAAAAAGTCACCGTATTCGAAAATTGTTCAATATCTACCAAGATCCATCTACCGGATTCATGAAGAATCTAATCTTAAAAAAAGGTAGTGATGCAAAGCGAAGCATGCACGGTAAAAGTGGAAATGTGTTCAAAGTAGGACTCAGGCTCAGTTTGTTAACTACGTCAAATTTCTAACCTATTTCAAATTTTCAAATTTTTTCATAGGTTATGCATCTACCCTGTTTACCACTTGCGTTCTTAAAATATCGATTCCGGTAGCTATAACCTGATAAAAAGCTGTTTACCGGTAACAGTTCACCGGTAGAATTTTCGTAAATACCTCATATAACTGACGGAAGGTAATGTGCTGGCCACATCAGATTTTTTACATTTAATGTTATTATAAAAAGAATATTTTATTTTCTATACGATTTGATTACATTTTATACTTCATGTTCAATGGATATAGGGTTAAAAAATTATAAAGAAATTAAATTTCATATAGTAGCCAGCTGTGTGCAATATAACCATGGAAACATTTACTACCTACATTAAGAAAATTTTGATTGACAAATGTCAGTGTCAAGTGCAATTGACATAGTATGTTTGTGTTATAATTTTACTGGTACATTTTCTGTATAGAATTTGTACAAAATACATAGAGCTCACTGAAGGTAATATACTGGAAATATGGAATCTTTTGCACGAAACTATCTGGGAGGAATTTTACAAAATACATAGAACTGACGGAAAGTAATGTGCTGGCCACATCAGATTTTAAATATTAATTTTTATTTTTGAAAGTGGCTATAAAATTTTACTTTAGATAGAAATGTTAGTAAACAATGGGAATACATAAATTTTAGAACACTGTTTTATTTAAAAAAGCGAATTACGTAAATCAGTAATATACATGGGGTCTCGTAGCCGTGTGCCTGGTCGCAAATCTGGGGACCCGGGTTCGATACCTACCGAAACTAAAATTATTTCAAAATTTAAATTAGCACAAAAAGTTACCCCTGTGGTGTACTCTCCACGCCAGAAATGAGTGCCCGTAAGTTGACTCCTGGTAAACGCCCGCACGGTACGAATATATCTTCATCATTACCGATTACTGTGAACAAGCATAATATTGCCACACTCGGTAATAAGAATGCCGCGTGATAATAAAAATGACGATTACTAATATTAAACAAATATTGAATACTAATTTAAAGCTACTAATATAATTAACTAGTTAAACACTAACACTATTTATTTATTTACACTATTTTTTACACGATATGACTGATTATTTATTTCGACTATTTATATCACTATTTATTTATATCACATTTAATTGTTCGACCTGCCGACCTCCACAGCGTCTATATACTCAACTGACTCAACAGCGTTTGTATATTCAACTGCCCGACAGAATTCACTCCTTTCGCTCCACTGTCTATTTATGTAACTAACCATCATGTCAACGGAGGTAGATTTATAATATTAAAAATAAATATAAAATTAACATTAATTTATACAATACATCCGGACAGTAAATCTGCTATTGTTTTGTCTTGTCAAATAACTATTTTAGTTTTTATTCTTGAACAGAATATGATAGTTTTTAAAATCGTGTATATCTTCAGCATATTTCTAATGTCTATTTACAGTACCTTACAAAGCTAATTATTGTCTGTTTTGCTTTATATCAGACGTCTATGTCTACAAAGACATAGAGTTTGCGAAATCCATTGCTCTTGCTACTGTCGATATAGAAAGCACATGGACTGCAAAGTGCAAAGATGTGTTACTAGGGATTAAACAGGACTTAATGAATAGGATTGTGGAGGATTTTATTTGAAGTTTGAGAAACCTAGTTAAAGATAGTTCAACCACAAGAGCAGTAGTTAGGCGAAAATTGGTTTAGCGAGAAATGAGAACATACAGAAACTCATAAAATCAGGTCATTACATATATCTTTTTCTTTTAAATAGTAAGTAGTACTAGTCCGGATGTTAAGGCAATTCACCTTGCATTTTGTGATGCTATTGAGACTATACCCTACCGATTAAGAGATGTAGCCACCCGGAACACTGCACTGCAGCATCAAAGGCCTTATCATTACAATTAATACACAATTAATATATATATATATATATATATATATATATATATATATAAGCAGCTCTGTAGGTCCAATGGTTTGCGTACCACTGCGACTTTAATAAGATAAGACGCGCCAATGGGGTATACAACCCGCAATATACAGTGCCTACGCGGCATTTCCGGATGGCTGCACCTTTTAATCGATAGGGTTTGGTCCCAGCTACTTATGAACCAAACGGCTACTCGAACTAACACATCAATGTTCTCTCTCGCACATGGCGACTCTGCACCTACGCCTCTTTTTAGAAACTTCCATGTCGGCGGGCCACAGACACGCCACTAAGACCTATATCGATAACTCTTTGAATGTGCTACAACGTTTATTCGGGTTATTTTCCGGTATAACGTAGAGTTCTTACGCAATCGGCCTAGGAAGCCAAAATGTTCTCCAAAAAATTAAATGTGCTAAATTCAAGAGAAACGTGAATACGTTATATGTAACCAAACTCGTTCTTTTTCCGCGGCAGCATCAAAGACCTTATCATTATAAGTAATATAAAAATAAAATAAGCTCTGTAGACCCAATGGTTTGCACACCACTGCTACTTTAAGAAAACGCACCAATGAAGTATACAACCCTCAATACACAGAGCCCGTGCAACCTTTCTGGGTGGCTACACTTCTTAATCGGTAGAGTATTATCCAAGCAACATATAAACTAAACGCCTTGCTCCAATTGACGTTACAATGGTCTGTCTTGCGCAGGGCGGCTCGGCTTACTTACGTATCTCTTTAGAAACTTCCGTGTCGGTGGGCTTCTGAAAGTAACAGACAATCGCAATCGCAATCGGCCAAGGAACCCAAAACTTTCTTCAAAACAACAGAATGTGCTAAATTCAAGAAGAAAATGTATACGTTATATGTAACCAAACATTTTTTTTTGCACTGCAGCATCAAAGACCTTTCCATTGTTATTATTATTAGAAAAATTCAACTATGAAGATCCAATGGTTTGCGCACCACGGCGACTTTAAGAAAACTGCGCCAATGAGGTATACAACCCGCAATAACTTGTGCCTCCGGGGCATTTCCGGGTAGCTACATGTCTTAATCGGTAGGGTATAGTTTCAGTAACATATGACCCAAACGGCTTGCTTGCATCACAAAATGCAGAGTGGAGGCAAAATTTCGCCCTTAACAACCGGACTATACCCCTTAATTCATCCTATAAATCAGAGTGATTAAATAATTAATTCTAAAGTAATAAAAACAACTTTGTTCTATCATTTTAATATATAACAAGTGTCGACAATTATCATGAAAATGTGCTCGTCATTTAAAATCCAGGGTAATGCTTGTTCATCATAATGCGAAATTAGTGTGACGAGTGTTGTGGCATTTGCACTACATTGCTCGTGTGATATGTAAATGTAAACACACCCCAGGGCCTAATAGCTTGTTGGAATAGCGCTAATTATTGTTGAAATAAAAATGAAAGTGAAAAATTACACTGGTTTGTTATACATCACTGCCGCTTTATGCTAATTTATGTCTGCATTGCGCACTCAACCTCAATTGTTTGCTGGAATGGCCACCAATCTGATAGAATGTTTCAAACTGTCACATTTGTTGAAAAGTTACTTTAGTGAAAGAATAAATAAAAATTTCCAAACACAAATATTTGTCACAGAAATTCTTGTGTTATAAAAAATAAAATTCATCTTCTAAAAAGTAACGTATATTCTGTTATTATTTATTTTTGTCAATTCAAAACCGAAATATTAAATTCCTAGTAACTCTCATCTCATGTCTAAGACCCGGTTCTACAAAATTTGCTTAAAATGATCTTAAAATTGTATAGTGTTGTCTCCCTGAAAGATTTTCACGGGTGTTGACTACAAATATGTTCATATCTTGAACAACTTTACCTGAACCAACTAATTTAATTATTTGTACTTTATTTCTTGGTGGTAGGTATTGTAACGTTTTTATTTATTTGGGTGAAGTGTAAATATTAGACAATTAATATTAATTAAAATAAAAGTTTATTATAACGATAAATAGATATTAAATATAATTAAAAGATGATAAATATAACAAACACTACGATTAAACAAATATTAAACACTAATTAAGACTAAGAATATTATAAGACACTTAAACACTAAGACTATTTATTTAAACAATATATTGCTCACTTATTTATTTATACAACTATATTTATTTATGTTTACCACTTGTCGACTATCTGTTTATATCACAACTGTTTAACACGCAACGCTTATTTATATCAGACTGTCCAATGCCTTCATTAACGGTGCTTATATACCCCGGCATTTGTATTCGAGAACTTAGTAGACAACTATTCTAGATAAAAACTCTAACACAATAGGTTAGATCAACCGCGTAATTAAGCAGATTCCGACAAGTCTGTTGCGTCATCGCTCGACCCCGCGACAGCGACGGGGACACCGGCGGTGACAGTGGCGGCGACGGCGGGCACTGCACATTACATTGTAGATAAAAGATCAATTATCCATGGTTTGTCTTTGTTTTTAATTCTTTTTATTATATTGGTATTTCTGATTAATTCAACAAAACTACTACCATTGAATTTACATTGTTTGAGTCTTTTACTGCACGTTGTTTGCCTGTTTTTTTTTACATTAGCTCTTGTAGTGTTCCTTTATACCGCATTTTATTATTTAACTTTTAATTCTTATTCTTTAGTATATGACTAGAATTTATGGAATTTTCTGCACTACTTTTGCTGTTTCATAGTTTCTGTTGATTATGTTGAATTTGTCTTGTCATCTCAACTCTACGTTCTGCATCTTGATGCTTTTATCGATTGTATTTGATATTGTTAGTGACCCATCTAACTGTAGACTTTCTGATAGATTTCGATTCTTTATACCCATTGTTAATTTGTCTCCTCTTGCCATTGTTATAATTGTGTCAATAGATTTGTTCGCGGCAGCGATCCCGGACTAGTTTAAGCACTTATACTTTCCAGTTATATTTCGTGTTCATGGAACACCATGGACTGATACATGATTGGTCGCCTATTAATCAGACCAGTTCGAATATTTAAGCAACTACTATAAATCAGGGACTAATACAACTATTCAGTATATAAGTTTGGGATCCATTAGATATTTACTGAAAGAGTTAATAAAGCGACAGACTCTTTAATGCCCTAAAAAGTAAAACACGGACAAAAGTCTGAGTATTGAAAAAGGTAACAATTCCAGATCTATACCTTGTTCCATTTAAGCCATTCAGTATTGTAGAGAAAGGGGAATAGTTTTAACCTCTCTGATTGGCTGAAATTGGAGACAAGAGACAAGTTTATCCAATGTAATAGCGGCTACTTAAAAATGGCGCTGATGCGAGCGACATCTGCTGAATGGCTTAAATGGACCAGAGTATAACCTACGGATCTGAATCGTGGACAACAAAAGAAAGAATACACAGCAGAATAAGAAACGTGGAAATTGAGGTTCCTTAGTGGAATCAAAGGAAAAACCAAATATGACCGCATTAGAAATGAGACATACAGAACAAACCTAAAGGTAAGACCTGTGAAAGAAGCAATGGAAAAAGGATAATTAAGGTGGAGAGCACACTTACACAGAATGCAGAAAGAGAAGATAGCTAAACGAGTATATAAAACATGGGAAGAGGATATCAGAACGGCAATAGAAGACAGAAAATCTTGGAAAGACCTCTGGAAAAGAAAACCCACGAATAAAAAAATAGATTAAAGAAAAGTTCAAATCACAGCCTTACACCGAAATGTAGATAGGCTTTAGGATTAAGTAAGTAAATAGGATGTTACCGCGAACAAACTTATTCGGTAGCTGCTTTGGTTTGTTTTTGTAATGTTTATTAAATGGTTCTACTAAATGGGTGTAAGTTTTAAATTCTTCTCGATATTTTTGTAATCTTTCAAAGATTTTTCCAACTTTTGCTCTTAAAAATAAAAGAGAATTGGTAATTTGAATCTCTTGTCATGCTTTTGTGGGATTTTGAGCGGGCTTATGTATTTACTGATCTTGTATTTACATGCTTATAATCAAGTCTTGTAAACCGTTCATTTTACCATATAAATAATTAATTTGTTCTGCTTGAAATATTTTTTTGTTTTTCAGTGAACCTATCCCTTTTGTGAACAACAGGACATCATGTAACTTCTCAAATCCTACCTGTAAAACACATAGCTAATTAACCATTATCTCTACATATTCTCTCTGTGTTAGAACTTTTTAAAATGAAAGGTTATCGCCCTTGAGCTAATCTGCTGTGTGGCAGATCTCAAACGTACTATAAGCTTCGATAACATAGCATAATAAATTTATAAGAGAGATCACCTCGGGAAATTAAGCCCGTGCCCTGCAGCCTATGCGTGAAGCATATTACACGGCGTTCTTCACATCATACATTGCGTGAGCGTAGGTGATGAAGCCGCCGGATGGAATAGAATGATAATTAATTAAAACCAGTGCATGCCGCAAGCATTGGATGCCTAACCGCCAAATTAGCCGTGGATTATTCACCATGAGAAAATTTACCACAAAATCATTTTTATGATTTATTAGGTTCTGATTATTTATAATTTGTTTCAAAATATTTCTGTCAAATTCAACATTTCTGTTTTATTTTAGAAGTTAAGATTTTTAGAAGTACAGTCGAACTTCGATAACTCAAACCATGACTTGCCATTAAAAAAGGTCGAGTTATCAAGACTTCGGGTTATTAAATAAAATGCATATGTATAAATATTATTTATGTGTGTATGCATTTATTTGAGTAAAAATCACTTACCTTATAATATATACAGATTGATATATGTATACAGATCAAAGTTATAAACATTATTTTAGTATAAAAGTTAGTTATATGTGACTGACGAGAAAAAATTTTATTTTGATTTTCAATAAAATAAGCTTCAATGTTATTTAAACTATTATACAGGGAATCGGTTGTATATTAATTGGTATTTTACGAACGTAAAACGCTCAACGAATTTTTAACCAACTCGTTTGAAGGTGGTTGCTGCAAATCATCCTCCATCATATCACTTTCGCTGTCATCTGTATTGTCGAGCTCTACAGATTCGGATTCAGATTTGTAGAGCTCGACAATATCTTCATCTGTCGGAAACTCCAAAGTAACAATATCATCATCCACATGTATAAAATCATTTATATATATATATCGGGTAGCGCTCGAAATCCGTTATATGGGCATTTAACATGGGAAAATCGTTTTTCCTAGAGCGTTACTCCCCAAATTAGAAAAAAAATCTTCAAATAAAAGTTATAGAATAAAAAATTTTGCATCTAAATCAGTAATCAAAATTCATTTCGTAAGTTTAGTAACTTCAGAAATTGAATATGACAACTTTGAAAATTTCAGTTTAATAGTGCTAGCCATGAAATTAAAACAAAAAAGACAAACAAATGTGATGATTTATATGCCTCATATTGTTATTTTTTGTCAAGAAAAATATGTATTAGAACTGTATATAATAATTAAATTATTATTCTGCTTAAGAATTTTACGTTATGATAATTTTATTAAATAATAAAAAGTAAATTAAATTTTATGACAGATAAACGTTTGTTTGTTAAGCTTTTTGTTAATTCCATGGCTATCACTACTTTTGGGTAGATTTTTACATTTTTATACCTAATTTCTGCTGTTACAAAGCATGTAAAATTAGTTTTGCTTATTGATTTAAAATAAAAAATTTATGTTCTACAACTTTTATTTGAATATTTTTTTTTCTAAAATAATTTGGGGAGCAACACGCTAGGAAAAACGATTTTCCCATGTTAAATGCCTATGTAACGGATTTCGAGCGCCACCCGGTATAAATATATATATATATATATATATATATATATATATATATATATATATATATATATATATATATATATATATATATATCAGATCAGGAAAGAATTAATAAATGTAACGTTGTCCATGGCAACTTTAGGGCAACAGGTGAAGCTCTCCCTCGTTTTTTTTTCTTCTTTTGTCGCCATGGAGAACGCTTCTTTTATTAATTCTTTCCTGCTATATTAACAATAGATCCTGGATTTGAACTAAAACGATAATAGTAACTTATATAATGTAAAACCAAATTTTCTGTTTATTGGTTTATATAAATATCATTCTACTTTCTTTGCTGCTGATGGGCTAATTTACGCCCGAAACGTCCTTTGCGAGTTTTATTAATAAAAATTGGAGCAGTAAGACCTACAATTCATTCGACGATTATTAAAACAGTTCAAATGGTAATTACTCATTATGTTTCCAGTAATATACCAAAATTGCAAAAGCAAATATGATTTCTCTTCTGTTACAAGTACCTACTCATTAATAGCAGAAATTCTTGTTAAGTTAAACATACAAATATTTCGAGTATTATATATAATATATTAATTATATATTAATATTTGCGTTCATATATTAAATAATGTATATTGTTGATAAATTTTAGTTTTCATTAAACATTAAAATATTTATTGTAGTCGGTAGCAGGTATAATTAACTTTCATGAATGAACAGAGTTGTTGAAAGCTAATCCAGAAATCAAAGGCTTTAATCAGTTAACCATTTATTCTAATTGTTTTCGGTTTTATGTGCAGCTAATTTTTTGTTGCGTTATTCAAAAGAGTTATTAGAGTTTTGTTTTTGTTCCAAATGCAATTATTATTCCATCTTATGAATTTTGTTTCGATGTTTTTATTTCCCATTGGGTGAATATACGTAGATTTAAATAAAAAAAATTGAGGTGGCCGGCACATTACCTTCCGTCAGTTCTATGTATTTTATACAAATTCCATACAGACAGTTTCTTGCGAAAGATTCTGTATTTCCAGTACATTACCTTCGCTCAGTTCAATGTATTTTGTACAAATTCCATACAGAAAATTTCTTAGAATTGATTATATATTTGCAGTAAAATTATAAAACAAACATACTATGTCAATCGCATCTGTTTATCAGAATTTATTTATATTAGCTGTTTCCAGTGTTTTTTCATAGCTAGTTGCTTTATGAAATTTAGTTTCTTTATAATTTTTACTTCCTTGTACGAAGTAAAGGAAGTATTGTAATCGCGAAAAATTTCGGTTTTGAGATTTCAACGGAAATATCCATTTTGACCATCCCTGAATCCATTCTGACTAATTTCGTCGTGACGTCTGTACGTACGTATCTCGCATAACTCAAAAACGGTAAGCCGTAGAAAGTAGATATTTTGTATTTATGACTTCTATGATATCTAGTTGTGCACCTCCCTTTTTGGTCATTACAAAATTTCCAGAAATGGTACTTTCTTTGAAGCCTATAATTAATTTTAATAAAAAAACTATATTAAAATATAATCCAAAACGTTTCAAATTTGGTATATAAGACTTTTATATCAATTGGGATAACATAGCAGATTTTGGTTAAAACAGGCTAACCGGACGTGATATATTACCTGAAGTTGTTAACAGTTTTTCTTGAATAAAATGGTTTCATTTTGATTTTAGAAATAAATGCTTTAAATAAGAGTTTTAGAGAATTAAATTCTGCGTCTAACACATCAAGTATTATTAAATTAGCCCTTTGTATAAGCGAGATATGTAAATTTAAAACATATACTTTTTGGTTTTTGTAATGAAGTTTCCTATGGATTAGGACAAAAAATAACAAAAAAATTAAAAATAGATGTTAATGTCAAATTACGTCAAACACGTGCAATTTTATAATTGGGTCTATTCTTCATCTTCATATTGGTCTTGCGTACAAGGAAGTCGTGTGGTGTCCACATCAGATTTTTGAACTCTATATCCATTGAATATGAAGTATAAAATGTAATCAAATCGTATAGAGAATAAAATATTCTTTAATATTTATAATAACATTAAATGTGAAAAAATTATATGTAAGAAAAACTGTTAAAATCTTCAAAGGAGGATACTTCTGGTCAATCAACTATAACCAGAATCCAATCAGCTCTTCATATGAATGTAACGAAGAGGAATACCAAAGATGTATAATTTTTAGAATTGTAGTGTTGGAGTTATCGCGCGCGCGCGCGCACACACCCACACACACATACATACATACACACACATACATTCATATATACATACATACAGACATCGTAAAAATACTAAAATCTTATTCCTGAGACTCTAAAACGTGCTTATTCATCAAAAACTCACTACCGAATTTTTTGATCAAAGACAATACCTTCCTTACCTAAAGATGACGGAAGGTAAAAATAGTATAAAAAAAACATGTATCGTAAGGCCTGTTAACGCACTCGTCCTTTATAAAATTCGCCTACGGCTCGTTTTCCAAACTTTAACTTGTACATTAACAGATTACCTTATGATACTTGTGTTATAATGTACTATTTAATAGTTATTTATTATATGAGTGTGGAATGTATAATCTTAGTCACGAAACAAAAAGTTTATCCACGTAGTCCGCAGAGCGAGTGGCTAATTTTCTTTAATGACTAATATACATTCCACACGAATGTAATACAATGTTTTATCCAACATTTTTTTAAAAACTTAAACCATTTTTATGTTTCATTCATTATTTGACACTGACAAGTCAATTGATGTATTTTAAATTATAAAGTAGCCATTGAATGGTTGTTATGGTTTTGATATATTGAAAAAATTTCCTTTAATAATTATCTGTCATTGGGAATTATTTGACAGAAAAATACATTAAAATGGGTGAAAATGAGGACCTTCCTTTAAAACATATTCACTTAGAAGCACAAGCAGCATCTTTGAATTTAATTCCAAAGCAAGTAACCACTAATTCGTTTCTCGTTTTCGTTTCATTTTATCAGCCATACATGATTGCTGTCATTGTGTAAAGATAAGTAACCTATATTAGCATGAATGTTAATATTAATTAATAATGATAAATTATTTCAATAATAAAATAATTTTGTAAAATTGCTTTTTATTTATATTAAAAAAAAACACACACACAAAAAAATCAGTAATAATTCCTCCGTGACTTCTAAAATATTCTCTCACGGAGTTACTAATGGTGTACATTAGTTATTTCAAATAACCATAGTAACAACTATATTATGAGTCGGTGTTGGATAAACATTTTTTTTTCATTGTTTCCAATTTTTCGTTATTTTTTTAATGATAGAAAATTATCGTCTTTCTGCTAATGGTATTGCATCCAGTATTGCAGATGTTATAGAGTTAATTTAACCATATCGCGGAAGAGAGACCATCGTTCCGCGATTAATAGTGGGATTCTGAAACCAGCGTTAAATAACATTCGGCGTTAAGTAACGATAGTAACGTTCACGTTTCAGCGTTAAATCGGTATTCTGAAACACTGGCATGAAAGTGGAACGTTAAAAACGCCAGCGTTAATTCACGTCATATACATTCATGTGATCTTTCCCTTTTAAAATTTTCAACCTATAAAAAGCGGTTAAACATTACAAAAATTACATATATGTATTTGTCTATTTTAAAAGCATATATCTGGCATATGTCAAACCTGTGTGCCAAACGTCAAATAAACGAATATATTTACTGCGCGTAGATATTTTGTGCTAAAATATATATCTATTTATTTACATATGTTAATAAAAGACGATTAAAGTAGCTAGTAGTATTTTACAAAAATAGATAATAAAAACACACGTACTAATTTACCTATAAAGATATACCTACAAGAATGGAGACTTGTGGAATTGTTTATAATATTATCAATAATATTAGGCTTAGTCAGTCTGCTGTTAGATGTTAGAAGATTTATGAAAGAAGTTACTTTGTAATGGAAAATTAAGCACCTACCGACTTTACGAATAAGATTTCCAATAACTGGCGAAGAAAAAAATATTTTAAAATATTTGTTCTATTTATAAACATTTACTAATTTTAGTATAGGTACCAGTAAACAATTACTTTTCTAATACATCAATAATTTTCTGTATTTTTTCCTATGTTACATTGTTATAATCAGTATAGGTATTCTTTGTTGGAATCAAACACAATTTTGTTTGTTATAATCAGAATTTCTTCATGGAATTAATAATCAAATATCACTTTCCCGGAAAGTATTTTTTGTTGTAATAATCGTACAACATAAAAATTAAAATATTTTACATTTTTGAAACCAACACAAAATTGCTTTTATTCAGTTCACATTTTAGTACTTATATACATCAGTCATTTTCTATGATGTTAGGTACATTATTGTATTGAATTTTAATTTTTCATACTCTTGCGGACTCGTTGTTTGTGATTTGAACACTGTAATGCTAAAAATATATATATATTATAAAGTTATGTTAACAATATATTACCTATAAATAATAAACAATTACATATAACATGTTAATAAAATATACTTCTTAGAAGTACATATAGCAGTACACGAAAAATATCAGAGCTATTTAGACCATAAAACTCACAGACAACCCGCCGTTTTCCCTGTTAACGCTTCGATATTTCCAGCGTGAATTAACGCCGACTAGCAGTGTTAACGTTAAGTAACGCTGGGTTTCAGAATACCATAGTTGTCAAAATCAGAGTTAATTCACGTTAACGCCAGAAGTTAATTAACGCTGAGTTTCAGAATCCCACTATAAATATGGTAACCAAACGCCATAGACCGTAGTTTAACAGATTCAACAGAAAGAAACTAAAGTACGAAAATACAGGTTGGGAACAATATCTGAGCTTTAGAGTATCTATTCATCTTCCTTCTTTAGCACTCTTCTGGCTTTTCGCACAACAATGTCCATATTACCCGGCATTTTTGCTCATATTAAAGTAATATAACACCGTATGTCACTCCAAAAACATCTTCTCCATATTTCACCATGACACTCGCAAACAATTACACGTAACAAGAAAACCTCGCTCGCCGCTATTACGCTGTCGTCACTGACGTGATATGAGGCGCGAATAAAGCCTAGTGCCAGTCACTAGCCCTGCTATATCGCGTGAAGCTAGCGGCGAATAGCAAATGTCATTGCATGCGAATGTTGCGCTGTGCACACTGCACTCCACGGCAATCATTTGTAAGACGTCAGAGGTGATGGATACATGAAAATGTGCAACGTGGCATTTTGCTGAAATGTTGAATAAATGCATAAGGATTTTGGTGATGGGTGGCAATTTGTTGCAGCTTCAGGAATTTATTACAGCAAACGATGAGCTTGTATATCATTATGCTATGATGAAAATTTTTCCCGTCTAGACTTCCTAGAAGCTAAAGTTCATGTTTAAGGTCTTAAGGCCTGTGTCCACGATCCTAAAAATCGATCCGAGTTCTCGGATATAGTCCGCAATTAGATAACTCGGACGTGGACACTACCAACTTGGAGGCAAAAATCAAATAGAAAACTAGAATGGAAAAATGCGTTCTGTCCCATTTTTTCGTACAAGTTGCTAATTTTATTTACATGTTACCAATTTAAAATCTTGACGTTTAATGTTAGATAAGCTTCAAAATTATAAGATTATAAAATATTACTTAATGTTACTATTTTTTTAAGTTATTATAAATAATTACTTATAAATAAATTAATATATTCGTAGTAAAAATTTAATTTACTTAGGCCTGGTATTTTCACTTCCGAATAAAGTTTCGAATAAGTATTCGTTAAATAAATTTATTCTATATATTTATCCAACGAATAATTCCATTGCGTCTTTTCACACATTTTACACAAACAAATAGCTATCTGTCGAATAACTTTAACGTTCGTGAATTGGTAGCCTTGCAGAGTGAATTTGAGTCAGTAGAGAAGGATGGAGTTTGGCGTAGCCACGTTAAGCAGACAAGGATGAAATGTGTCAACTACTTTTGAATCCGTAGTTGTCAAAATTTTGTTTGACATCTTTAATGTCAATGTGATCTATATTATGCATTTTTAACCCCGGGAGACTGTAATTTAACAATTGTACCATCTAATTCAGCACTCATATGCGGTAAGCAGGATATGTATATTGTAAAATTGTTCATGTACTTTTTGTATATTTGTTTAATTCACAGTAAATGTTTGTCAATGTATTCAACAAAAGTATCCAAAATTCAAAAATATGTTGCGAGCGTCAAATGACAGGATGATTTACCTATTTACCGGTTGAGATCAAATATGTGATCCTAAATTGTTTTCATAATCGGAACCTGTCAAAAATTATTTCATTTATGTGGTTATGTTGATGTCTGATGGTGTGTGATCGATTTCTCACGTTATTTATTAATTCATAGTTGAAAATATCATCATAATATTTAATATATCCATTTTGTTAATAAATCTGCACTATGTGGAAATGTAATGAACTTACGAATAAACGGTTATTCGCTACCCAAGTACCGAATAATTTATCTCGCGAATAACAGATGTTATTCTTTCGAATAAATTTATTTGCAAGTGAAAAGACGACAAAAATATTAATCCGAAGGATAAATTTATCTAAACCTTTATTCGCAAGTGAAAATACCGGCCCTTACTGCCGGGATAATTTCTTGGTTATTTTTTATTAGTTTTTAGTATTGGTAGTAAAGGATCTTCATAAAGTCGACCAACCTGACATCTGTAGTCATACAAGTTCAGTGTTTACGACCAAAAAATGTGATCGAGAATATGAGATAGGCACTATTATTTAATGGCCGGTTTCACCAACTTGAAATAAATCTTCGAATAGATTATTCGTCGAAAAAGAGAAAAATATAGCATCGAAACCATAAGACAAATGACGGTATTTATTCTAGCTGTCGTATTTTAATGCGACATTTTTCACTAATTCGACGAATAAGCTATTCGAAAATTTATTTGATGTTGGTGAAACAGTGACGGTGCGTCAGATGAGACAGCCTCACCTCTTAAATTCAATACAGTTGTACAATTATGTATACCAGTGTATATATATATATATATATATATATATATATATATATATATATATATATATATATATATATATATATATATACAGGGTGTTAATTAAAAAGTGGGTGTTAATTAAAAAGCGGGCCATAGGCGTTTAACACGGGAAATCAGTTTTTCCTTACGCAAAAGTTCCCAATTAATTTTAGACAAAAGTGTTTCAAATAAAAGTTGTAGATAATTAAATTATACACCAGCATCACTAAACAGATTTTATTTTTCATGTTTAATAACCTGTAAAATCCAAATTGACATTTGTAATGATAGCCATGGAATTTAAACAAAATTACAAAGAAATGCATATCGTTTGAACTGTCAGAAATTCGATTTTCAAATAAAAATTACTGATAAATTATATTCTATCCTAAGTCCTTAAAAATATTTTTGTTTTTATAATCTACATCTAAATTATTGCTTAGATTTTATTTATTTTTATTTTGTAACCTGCAAAATCGAAATTCTGACAATTCAAACGATATGCATTTCTTTGTAATTTTGTTTAAATTTCATGGCTATCACTACAAATGAGTAATATTTATAAAATTTCAAATTGGATTTTACAGGTTACTAAACATGCAAAATAAAATCTGTTTAATGATGCTGGTGTAGAAATTAATTCTCTACGACATTTATTTAAAACATTTTTGTTTAAAATTAAATGGGAAGTTTTGCGCAAGGAAAAACTGATTTCCCATGTTAAATGCCTATGGCCCGCTTTTTAGTTAACACCCTGTATATATATATATATATATATATATATATATATATATATATATATATATATATACAGGGTGTTTCAAAACATGTGCCGGAAAATAAAGGGTGGGATTGGTTGGCTAATTATAAGAAAGAAAGTTCCTATTAACATGGTTCCCAAGTGTCATAGAAATTACGGCCATAAAAACCTCACACAACCCTAAAATCTCCGTCAATGGCACATGAAAAAAATTGAATAAGCGCTTAAAAAGTAGCTAATATTAATGCTAAGATGTGTACAAAAGCTGAGTTTTGTATCTCAAACGGTTCCTGAGATATCGTCAAAAAATAAAAATACATATTTTTTTTTACACCCTGTATCTCGAAAACGGTGCGTTTGCGGAACCATGTTAATGGGAACCTTTTTACCTTCCGTCACCTTTAGGTAAGGAAGGTATTGTCTTTGGTCAAAAAATTCGGTAGTGAGTTTTTAATGAATAAGCACGTTTTAAGGTCCCTAGAATACGATTTTACTATTTTTACGATGATGTCTGTATGTGTGTGTGTGTGTGTGTATGTATGTATGTGTGTCCGTGTGTGTGTGTGTGTGTGTGTGTATGTAACAAAATTTTCGTCTGCGATAACTCTAATACTACAATTCCAAAAATTATAATTCTTTCGTATTCCTCTTCGTTGCATCCATATGAAGAGCTGATTAGATTTTGGTTATAATTGGTCAACCGGAAGTACCCTTATTTGAAGATTTTAACAGTTTTTCTTGAAAAAACGATGTTAAATATTTTTTTACATTTAATCTTATTATAAATATTAAAGAACATTGTATTCTCTATACGATTTGACTGCATTTTATACTTAATATTAAATGGATATAGAGTTAAAAAATTATAAAGAAATTAAATTTTATAAAGTAGACATAGCTATGAAAACAGCTACTATATTATGAAAATTCTGATTGAAAGATGTCAGTGTCAATTGACATATTCGTAGTATATTTGTGTTATATTATAATTTTACTCGAAATTTAGGATCTTTTGCTCGAAACTTTCTGTATAGAATTTTTATAAAGTACCTACAACTGTCGAAAGGTAATGTACGTATAAGAAATTTAGAATTTTTTACAAGGAACTTTCTGTATGGATTTTATAGAAAATACATAGGCATTTACGAAAATTCTACCGATAACACGACTGGTAAAAAGTTACCGTGTTCGAAAATTGTACAATATCTACCAGATCCATCTACCGGATTCATGAAGAATCTAATCTCAAAAAAGGTAGTGATGCAAAGCGAAGTGCACGCGTTAAAAGTGGAAATGTGTTCAAAGTATGACTCTGCTCAGTTTGTTAACTACACCAAATTTCTAACCTGTTTCAAATTTTCAAATTTTTTATAGGTTATGGATCTACCCTGTTTACCACTTGCGTTCTTAAAATATCGATTCCGGTAGCTATAACCTGATAAACAGCTGTTTACTGGTAACAGTTCACAGGTAGAATTTTCGTAAATGCCTCATATAACTGACGGAAGGTAATGTGCTGGCCACATCAGATTTTTTCTTATAATTAGCCAACCAATCCTACACTTTATTTTCATATTTTGAAACACTCTATATATATATATATATATATATATATATATATATATATATATATATATATATATATATATATATATATATATATATTGAGAATTCGTCACTGTTTTAATTATAATTATAATTTTTGTAGGATTTCAGTGAAAGGGCATGAAAGTAAAGCTCGTTCTGGATTATTTCATCAAGCTTTCGGATTTATTTAATCCTTCATCAAGATGCTGTAAAATTATACAATAATGTAGCAAACAGTAGTTAACATTTCAGTATGAAAACTTACAATAATGTGAAGTTGAGTTATATTTCAATGAAGCTATTTCATTTTTTTACGTTAACAGATTGCCTTATAATACTTGTTTTTTAATGTGTCTACTATTTATCAAAATTCTTAAAGTTTTAGGTTTCAAATTTGGCCAATTCTGAAATAGGAGAAAATATATCATTTAACATTTGGGGTTTGGTTGGGTAGAGCTACTAAGACAAAAAGTTTGCGTGTGGAAAAATCACATATCGAGCGTATATACGGTTACCGGCCGGGGCCGGCAATAATAAATAACTTTCGGTCAGCGGAATTCTATTAAGAAAACCCAGCCACGAGAGGGAATTCCAACAAAAGCATAGACACTGAACTGAACGGGAAAATATTCCACCCTGTAAGGAATGTCTGATATATCTTCCCACCGCGATCATTTTCTTAAAATCACTACCATATATTAGGATACCGGACCTATTACGTTTATATGCCAATGTTATCAATTACTCAGGTATGTTATATATCTGATAGGCAAGTACATGCAACGCTTTCACCACAATTCCTTCGGTAAATATATTTTCGGAAAGGTACAAGAAAATGGATATACTTTGCGGAGAAATTTTAAGAATTCTTTTAAAATATGTTTTGCAAATAATAATAACAATATACAGGGTGTTGCCTAATGAATAACTTTTACTTTTCAGTTAAAATTAACAATTAAATTTTTGTGTACATTTTGCTAAGTGACTTTACCAGAATAGTAATGCTGGCTTATAACTCGTCGTGGTGCGTGTAAAAGAGTATAAATCCAATTTTGTGTCAAATGGTGATATATGTGCAGGCCAATATTTTTTGGGTTCTTTATTTTTACAAAAAGATATGTCTACGTCCAATAGGTCATTCAAACATTTTTTTTCTACAGTATATACAAAGTAGCCATTTGCGCTCTTTTATCAACGCAAAATGTCACTTTACCGCTCATGCGCTACAAGGTAGAAAAACGCTCGCTGTCCAAATTTCAAACTATACTATGTACTTGTGTATGTTTAGTCAGGAACTAATGACACTGTAGTTACACATTTACCACCTTCACAAGTCAATCTGACATAATATGTCAGTTTAATTATAACTGCTCTGTCGGTATATTGCATAACCAAACAAAATGCCGCACTGTTATGAAAAAAAAGGCCATTAATTTACAAAAATTAAAGTATAAAATTAAAATGCTTAGATTAGATTGAAGCAATAGCTCACAAAGAATGGAAAATAATGATAAATTAAAATTAAATATAAAATAAATTGTGTGAACAGTTGTGCTGCCACCTGCAAGAGTAGGGCGTGAACGCTCCCAATGGACGCACTAGTTTAATATATTTGAAACAAATAAATTATACATCGCCATTGTGGCGACTGTATAATAGTATATTGTGTTATTAGGAGTAAAAGTGATACTTTATGTGGCGAGCATGAAAGTTTGCACGACGAGCGAAGCGAGTCGGACAATTGCATGCGAGGCACACAAAGACACTTTTATTCCGAATGACACATTAATTTTTTTTTCAAACACACTACTTTTCTTTTTTTCGTTAATTCTATGTAGTTTCTATACATATTTATTTATTTTACTTCTACTCCGGCGGCGTAGAAATTAGCTATTACTTCTACCTTGTGAATCAAGTCACAAAAATGCCACTTCTACGACGTTTGAAAAAAAAATCTTGTGTGTGTTTCGAGCGCAAATGGACATTGTCTCTCAATCGACAATGTCCCATTTTGCGCTCTTAATACACAAATAGCTCTTGTGTTCGAAAAATGTAAGTCAAAATATTTGCAATATAAATGTGAAAGTAGATATAAATTGACTTATTTCTCTGGACACTTTTTTTTATATATGTCGACATATCCATTTGCATTTTAAGATTTTAAATTTTGCGCCATCTACCTTGAATCATATGATCACGAAAGTGTTACACAGGTCCTGTATGTATATCGGTAAAAAATAAAGAAAACTTAATAGAAATGCTTCCGTTAATAAGTAAGGTATTTCATGATTATTATAAAAACAAAACAAAAATGAAGAGTTTTGTTTCAGAATGTAATTAATATAACTATTTTTATTACTTATAGTACTATTTTGTTTATTAGTATTTTATATTTTTGTTTCTAATTTAATAAGTAAAGTGGCATACATTGTAACAGTTGACGAATCTTGGGTATACTGAAACTAAACAACAGTCTAGTGTTTGGGTATTCAAAGATGAAGGCTTGTCCACAAAAGTAATTCAAGGCAGAAGCGTCAATAGGAAAATGATGTTTTTTTCCGCCGAAGTGGTCCTGTTGCTATTATTCCGCTAGAAGATCGCAGAACTGTTAATTCTGAATGGTACTGCGAAGTGGCTTTACCAAAATTACAAACAGGTCGCCAAAGGACCGGTTTGCGTAACATCTTAGTCCATTATGGCAACGCATCCTCCCACACTGCTGCCAGAACATTGGATTTTTTTAAAGATTCGGGAGTTCAATTGGTATCTCATCCTCCTTATAGCCCAGATCTGGCGCCGTGCGATTTTTTTTTTTGTTTCCAAGTGTTAAAAAAAATGATGCGAGGTAAAAGATTTTCCAGCGCAGATACAGCAGTTACATAATTTCAAAGAATTTTTGAGACCCTTTCAGAAAATGGATTTTTCGAATGTTTTAAAAAGTGGTTTCAAAGAATGCACAAGCGTATTAGTCTGAATGGAGAATATTTTGAGAAACAATAAAGATTTTTTGTTTAAAAATGCAACGGTCTTTTAATAACTAACAATTTTCAGCGCAGCCCTCGTAATGTACAGCTATTAAAAATGAAATTTCACTTACTGCGAGCAATATGTGAAGCTACTACTTAACTCTTATGGGAGTAGAAAAAAGAATAATCAGATACAAAGTTTTGTAGTCGTTACAGTATGAAATAAAATTATTGTTAAAGTAGGTGGAATTTCTGCTTCAAGCGTTAAATAGTAAAAAATACTCCATATACCTCGCAAAATATTACACATTTACAAAATTAAATTCTCTAAAACATTTGAAAATTGTCAGAGTGGAAAAACATAAAAGTATGAATGGATTTCATATAAAACCATTAATTTAAATCTTATTTTATGACTGCGAGAGAATGTTTAGAATTTAATTCAGTGCACTTTTTTGTCGTGATGCAGTTTTGATCCGTATATTCATTCAGTGATTAGTGATTCCCTTTGGATTTAGTTTAATCGGTGCAATGCAGCGCTGTATGAAACTGATAATGAAAATGGAGCACGTGAACGTGAACTTCTGTTCTTGCTCTCTCTGCTCTGCCTGTGTTCTCTTTGCTCTTGTGAGCCCGGCCTTTGTTGTATTATGCATGCAGTCATATTGAAATTGTGTTACTCTGTAGCCGTAGGTAGCTAATCATTTCTCATTTCAAATGAAACAAGGACGTCTATATTTAGATCTACATGGAAAATGTTAATAATTATACCGAAACGCTTTATACGCTTTGTACACAAAGCACTTTATTATATTCCAACTGTAATATTCAGTTTTATTGTACAAATGCATGGCAACTAATAATAACTAAATAGTATATTAAAAAACGAATGTCATAATAGGGGACTACAGCGCAATTGAATTAAGAGAAATAAAGAAAAATATTGAAAGTATATGCTTAATAATGAATATTAATAAAGAAATAAAACGATATAATTGAAATAATTCGGAAATAAGGGGATTTTTGTTATATCAGCTCGTCACTTATAGGAATTCCATATATATTATTTTGATTGGCGACTCAAAGACAGCCTGTAAATATATAACGAATACCCAGTTAGGGGGAGGAGCCTACTACCAATGGAAGTAGAGAAATTCAAATAGCAGAGGCGTGGCTATCAGTCCAGTACTGCAATTCTCAAACAGTTTTTATTTGAATATAAATATTTTGCATTAAACTAAATAATTTCAATACACTGCCAATTATAAAGCATGTAGACTTGTACAGTGTAATAATATTCATTTATTTTATATAAATATAATTTAGAAATAGCATATATTTCAAGAACATTTAGGTCCACGAAGAAACAGGTTGATATAAAAACATATTCGTGACGTCACATCTATATTTTCAAACTTAACTCGCTTATTAATAGGAATTTTTTCACCGGATTTTCACCGACAATCTTAAGTTTTACTTATACGTTCAGATGAAATTATATTTAAAAAATCTAATGTGGCCAACACATGACCTCCCATCAATTCCATGTTCGAAATAGCAATGAGCTAAGTAAAGTATCACTTCCGGTTGATCATTTGTAAACAAAATCTAATTTGTTGTTTCAATAAATAGAAAAGTCTGTAATACCAAATTTTAGATTATATTTTATTATGTTTTTCCTCGAAAATCTGTTAAGAGCTCCAAATTAAGTACTTCCGGTTTATCATATAGGTATAGTCAAAATATAATGTTGTTTCAAACTATACACGAATTTTAAGTACCAAATTTGAGTCTTGAATCATGTTTTAATATATTTTTTCAAGAAAATCTGCTTCCTGTAAAGTAGTACATCCGGTTTATCAATTTTACGAGACATCTAGTATGTCGTTCTCATTAATATAAAAGTCTTAAATACCAAATTTGAAAGTTTCGGAATGTATCATAATATATTTTTCATGAAAATCTGTTGAGAGCTTCAAGTAAAGTATCACTTCTGGATTATTAATTTTAGCCAAAATCTAATATGTTGTTTCCCTTGATATAAAAGTCTTAAATACTAAAATTGAAAAGATTTGGATTATATTTTATATAGTTTTTGTTATTAAAAATTGTTATGGACTACATGTAAAGTATCACTTCCGGTTATCCAATTTACCCAAAATCTAATCAACTCTTTATATGAATGCAGAAAGCTTAAATACGTGGAACAGAAAGAGTTATAAGAGTTATCGTGGACAAAAAAAAATCGTCACACACACACACACACACACACGCACACACCCACACCCACACCCGCACCCGCACCAGCACGCGTACGCACCCGCACACACACACCCACGCACCCACACCCTTCGAACAAAATAATCGACGATTATGCCATTCGTTCCTTAATATATTACTATTTTCTTATTTAGTTAGATTACAGTATGACATATGCCTGTGGGGCTCGTCTTCAGCGATTATGTCCGTGTTTGCCTGCCAGAAGAGAATTGTACGATGTCTTGAGGGTATCCCGAAAACACAGTCATGCAAACCTTTTTTCGTAGAATTTAATATTATGACAACAATATGTCTATACATCTATGAACTTTGTATATTTGTTTTGAGGAATAAACAAAAATTGATATCCCAGCAACCTGATCATGAGTATAATACACGTAATCATAATCAGATACGAATACCATTCCACAAGTACAAAATTTCAGCCAATGCCCCACACTACATGCGGTTACGCGTATTTAACAAACTACCGAATGACATAAAACATGTAATACTGTTTACACATTTAAGAAACGGTAAAAATCATTTTTAATAGAAAGAGCTTTCTACACCTTAGAAGAATACTGGCAAACATAGCTGCTGTGATACGAGTTTTATTTATTAAAAGATTTTATTACTGTATGTATGTTATGTACCTATGTATTTATTATTATCATCATGTAAATATCCACTGTGACGATTTTTTATACTACTGTCTACAAAAATAAATGATATTATTATTATTATTATTATTATTATTATTATTATTATTATTATTATTATTATTATTATTATTATTATTATTATTATTATTATTATTATTATTATTATTATTATTATTATTATTATTATTATTATTATTATTATTATTATTTAAAAATATTCTTTTGTCTCACCTGGTTTTTTACCTTCCGTCACCTTTAGGTAAGGAAGGTATTGTCTTTGGTCAAAAAAATCGATGATGAGTTTTTACTCAATAAGCACGTTTTAGGGTCCCTAGAATACGAATTTACTATTTTTACGATGATGTCTGTATGTGTGTGTGTGTGTGTGTGTGTGTGTGTGTGTGTGTGTGTGTGTGTGTGTGTGGATGTGTGTGTGTGTGGATGTGTGTGTGTGTGTGTGTGTGTGTGTGTGTGTGTGTGTGTGTGTGTGTGTGTGTGTGTGTGTAACAAAATTTTCGTCTGAGATAACTCTAATACTACAGTTACAAAAATTATAATTTTTTCGTATACTTCTTCGTTACATCCATAGGAAGAGCTGATTAGATTTTGGTTACAATTGGTCAACCGGAAGTACCATCATTTGAAGATTTTAACAGTTTTTCTTGAAAAAACTATGTTAAATATAATTTTTTCACATTTGATGTTATTATAAATATTAAAGAATATTTTATTCTCTATACGATTTGACTGCATTTTATACTTAATATTAAATGGATAAAGAGTTAAAAAATTATAAAGAAATTAAATTTCATAAAGTAGCCATAGCTGTGGAAACAGCTACTATATTAAGAAAATTCTGATTGAAAGATGTCAGTGTCAAGTGAAATTGACATAGTGTGTTTTTACTGGAAATATAGGATCTTTTGCTTTCTGTATGGAATTTGTATAAAATACATACAACTGCTTTAAGGTAATTTACAAGAAATAATAATAATAATAAATCTTTTATTTCTGCAAATACATTACACTGTATATAGAAAACGTCACAAAATAATAATTTTCTGTATGAAATTTGCATAAAATACATGCAACTGCCGGAAGGTAATGTACAAGAAATAGAATATTTAATTTAGCAAGGAACTTTCCGTAAGAAATTTGTACAAAATACATAGAACTGACGGAAGGTAATGTGCTGGCCACATCAGATTTTTTAAGTAGATTTAAAAAACTGTTTACTTCATAATTTTATCATTTATAGATCAAATTTTCTATCAGGGACCAATATGTAGCCGGATGGAAAACACATCATACCTATTTTAAATTGAAAAATTTTTAAATTCCTAATTTCAGGAAAAATTTTTGTGGGCGTTTATAATTCGGTGATATGTTAAAAATTTAATTCCGTTTCACAGTATTCGCTTTACATATTCTATAATATGTAAATTCAATCCAGTAATAAAATACTTATATGAATAACTTCAGAATTTCAAGAAATACCAAGAAATTATTTAAATATTTCATGAGATAGAATTTATACTGTTTTAAAATAGGTAATTAAAGTTATAGAAACTTTTACGATTTTTACTTCCTTGTACGAAGTAAAGGAAGTATTGTAATCGCGAAAAATTTAGGTTTCCAGATTTCAACGGAAATATCCATTTTGGCCATCCCTGAATCCATTCTGACTAATTTCGTCATGACGTCTGTACGTACGTACGTATCTCGCATATCTCAAAAACGGTAAGCCATAGAAAGTTGAAATTTTGTATTTAGGACTTCTGTAACATCTAGTTGTGCACCTCCCTTTTTGTTCATTACATAATTTCCAGAAATGGTATTTTATTTGAAGCCTATAATAGATTTTAATGAAAAACTATATTAAAATATAATCCAAAACTTTTCAAATTTAGTATATAAGACTTTTATATTAATTGAAATAACATAGCAGATTTTGGTTAAAACAGGCTAACCGGAAATGATATATTACTTGAAGTTGTTAACAGTTTTTCTTGAATAAAATTGTTTCATTTTGATTTTAGAAATAAATGATTCAAATAAGAGTTTTAGAGAATTAAATTCTGCGTCTAGCACATCAAGTATTATTAAATTAGCCCTTTGTATAAGCGAGATATGTAAATTTAAAACTTATATACTTTTGGTTTTTGTAATGAAGCTTGCTATGGATTAGGACAAAAAATAACAAAAAAATAAAAAATAGATGTTAATGTCAAATTACGTCAAATACATGCAATTTTATAATTGAGTCTATACTTCATATTAGTCTTGCGTACAAGGAAGTCGTGTGGTGTCCACATCAGATTTTTTATATAAGAATGAGAAAATATACGAAAATTAATGAGTATACGTGAAAGAATTTTGTTTAAATATAATGGGGGTTTCCACCGTAATCAAAATATTGAAAAATAACACTATTACACTAAAATATATCATAAAACATTTCTGAAATAACACTGGTTAAATATGTTTCCAATTTTTTAAAAATGAATGAAAACAATTTACTACGTTTGTAACGCTGCCAGCCAGGGACGTCATTTGCCGGATCGATTTTAGTTTCTATGTTATCCGTCAATTATATATGTGTGATGGGAGTTATAAACTAGTTAAAAATGTGAATACAATACAATTATTATTATTATTATTTGCCGTATGTTATATTGGTAAAGCATTTTCTAAGGTATACGTATTTTATAGATTATTGTATTTCGTGGATTAAATATTTGTAAAGTATTTGTTAAATCTCCAGCAACGAATTCAAGGGATTACCAGAAGTTATGCCTTTGTCTATAATTATTTACAAGTTGAAACACCCGTAAAAGAATATTTGTGGAAAAACCAGGATACAAACTTTCCACCCAGATGTTCAGTTGACGAGGGATTTGGAATTTTTGATTAGGATTCGTAACAAATTAAATTATAAATTATGTATGATATAATTTATCTCTCCAAATATTTTGTAAGTCTTATTATCTTGACGTCGTACTCGAAAGATTCGAAGTTCAGTTCTTTAATTCTAAGAATTGTAAGGTCACAAACAAACTCAGTTTGAAATAAAACATTTGTTTGTAGTTCAGTGAAAACTCCTATCCTTACCCCTATGCGTTAGTTCAAGAAAACTGTAAAAGAAGAGTGTTAGTACACCATCAATTGACAAATGACGCCACTAGAGACTCATGCACCATCTGTTGAGCATTAGCTACATTAGCCGGCCTTTTACGCGCTGTCGGGGCGGTAAAAATTGGCCGTTCAAACGAGTTGCAAAAAATACTGTTTTCAATATTTTTTTAACAGAAAACCTGTTATGATAAAAATGTTTTATTTATTGTAATACATATAAGTTTTCATGAGGAATAACATATAAAAAAATTGAAAAATAGTGGAAACCCCTATTAGTTTGCAAATTACAAGTGATGGCAGTCGATTAATAATTAGGATGATTTATCATGTTTTTTTGCAATTTGATTGGTTTCCTGATTTTAAAGCTACAGCCGCGCACCTCTTTCGCCTGCCTACCGTGATTGAAACATGTAAAAACTTGAGAAATCTTCAGTTTCACGTCTGTATTTCCAATATCACTCTCCCAAAAACCCTAACCTTTCCCTGCAGCTGGTCTTGTGATATATAACCGTTCTCAACATCTCAACGGTATCTGCTAGCAATGTTGAGATTTATTCCACGTATAGTACTCGTATGCCTGCATGTGTGTCCGACACCAACAAGAGGTGGAGGTGCCAGCAGAGAACAGTTTGTTTCCGAAACATAACTCGATGTTTCTTTATTACATACGCGAAGAGGGTATACTTTTATGTTGGTGACAGTTTAGAGAGAAAATATACAGTGTGGAATGTAGTGCTGAGATCAGAAGAGAATTGTTTTTACAAGAGAAAAGATTTGAAGTACAGAATTAAAAAGATGTGTATTAACAGATTACAAGTAAATATAAGGATTCTATTTTATTAATAAATTTTATACATAACACGTAAGGGTTGAAGAGGGGTTTCTGCGATTATTTAATTCATAACTAATTCGGCCAATGGCATTTAAGAATTTTATTTAGTTACCATGTATTGATATTGTTAAACGAATATACTATATATATATATATATATATATATATATATATATATATATATATATATATATATATATTTGTCATAAAATTTATTCATTACATAATCATAACGAATATCACTAGTGTGTTTAGTTTTATCAGAATATATTGTTAGGGAAAAATTAACTGAGAAACAGTCTTGATAAAATGATTTTATGTCTCACTAAATTATTATGAACTGTTTATTGCTAGGATACGGTGTACATAAACATATCTATAACAACCGGGGCATAATGGGAGAGCATAATATTTCATTATGCCCTCATTATAATTCGATCATCGTTTATGGACTTTAAATTAAAAATAATATGAACGGTATATAATGAATTTATTTTCTTTTTAATTATAATTCATTACAATAATAATGATTGATTACAACAATTAATACATTAATACAATTAATATAAGAAAACAGCTTTGAAAGCACAACACAGAAATCAATTTTAATTTAATTATAATACTTAAAATTGATTATCAAAAAAACCTTAAAAAGCCATTTACTTTCACCACACATGAAATAAGTCCGTCGAATTGCAGACTTTAATGTTTCGCATTCATTATTGACAGATGACGGATCACTAATTTTTTTGGGGACAATATTTATCCACGTTTGAATTCATTTTTGATATTATTTACCGTCACATGTGACACATCCAAAGCCGTACATACTCTCTAAAATGTAATAATATTCACAAATAAGTGCATAAGAAATAAAGAACTGAGATCTGTCATGTGATAACGAACCTCAAAATATAATACTTACATCTTCTACAGACGAGAATGGAATAATGAGGAGATCATTTATACGTTTGTCTTCCTCAAAGTATACAGAAACATTCAAAATAAATTCTTTACACCGTTTCGACAAAATATCTTCCGAAACATCAAATTCACTCATTCCACCATCTCCAACGATTTAAAACGTTGGTGTTTTAAAAATAAATAAATGTTCATAATAAACAAAACAATTAAACAACATTCTTAGCAACGTCAAAGCTTAAGCATTATTGTAATCAAAATTATTAAATGAAAACTTATTTCACATAATCTAGTGAGACATAAAATCTTGTATGCACCACGAGCGTTACTAGAAGATAATGCCCATCGGGCGACATCTATTCCTCGGGCCAAAGGCCCTCGGGCTAGATCCTCGTCGCCCTCCTGGCATTATCATCATAGTAACGCCCTTGGTACATAAAATACTATTATTATATTTCATTTATTTAACAATTCCGACGTTTCGGTTCCTAATAAACCATCATTAGTAGTGTTTCACAAAAATCAAGATATACTCATCTTGTCTTGAAATCAAGACAAGACCAAGACAAGAAGTATTTTTTATTTCCCAAGACAAAACAAGAAAGTATCATCAAGAATCAAGATTTCTTGTCAAGAAATCTTGATTTCTTGACAATTAATATTGCAAATCTGCATTTGTATATTTTATGTGTCTAGATCCTCTTAACGCTCAACTTAAATACTATTATTCAAAAAAATTCGAAACCATGTATTTCTACCTTATTCTGTGTACAAAGCAGATTGGCACACCCAGCAATGGGTAATAAGCCGTGATGATATATTTATTTTTAAAAGAGAAAAGAAGCCATTAGATTTTAGTGCAAATGGACCTATTAAATTAAAAGAGAGGGAGATATTAATAAAAGTGTATTATGTTTGCACCTTGACCAATCAGAGGGCAGAGATTACATCCCTATCTAAACCAACGTTATTTTCTTACGTGAAATGTAGTATGATTAAAACTTAATGACGAGAGGTATTGTACTGTACTGGTTACATCATATTTTTATTATATTTGAAAGAGGGGCATACTATTTTGGGATAAAACCAATTCCGAATCTGATTTATTTTTCTTTGAACACATTGTTTTAAATAAAAAGAACGGAATATCGAAATAACACAAAATAATAACCAATGACCAACAACTAGTAATACAATGCATGTGCAACCAGCATCAAAGTAACATTATTTGATTATTTAACTAAAAGGGGCAAGGGCAGACGCAAACGCCAACAACACACTTGAGAGTTCGGATTGGATAAAGCGATAGAAAAAGGGGATTCCCCTAAAATATCAAGAAATAAGAAATATCAAGAATTCTTGAAACAAGACAAGAATTACGTCGTCAAGATATGAGCAAGACAAGAAATATTTATTTTCTTGTCTTGAAAATCAAGCCAAGACAAGAAATGATCATCAAGGCAAGAAATCTTGTCTTGATAAAACACGAATCACTAGGGCTATGTTAATATATGTTTAGTTAGAAAAATTAACAATTATATTACGAAAATGAATTAATACAAGGATGAAGGTATTTTTTGTGACTTGATTCACAAGGTAGAAATAAAATTACTAAATATCCATAGAAACTACATAGAATTAGCAAATAAAAAGAAAAGTAGTGAGTTTAATGTGTTTTTCGGAATAAAAGTGTCTTTGTGTGCCTCGCATTCAATTGTCCGACTCGCTTCGCTCGTCGTGCAAACTTCCATGCTCGCCACACAAAGTATCACTTTTACTCCTAATAACACAATATACCATTAACTTTTGTTAAATTACTTACAATTTAATAAAATAATTTTACCAAGACTGCTTCTCCAATAATTTTTCCCATGACATCATACCAACAATCAAGAAATACCAATAACTACAGAATATACTGTGTTTGATATTATTTTAAAATACCACTCCTTCTACGGAGTCGTGATATCCAAAATAATACGTTTCGTGGCAACACAATTTACTCGATAATACCTGAATACACGCGTAATATTATATGAGATAGAACAAGTCAATTTATAGAAGTCGCTATATGGTTTGATTCACGTTCGATTTCAGACGGTTGAATTTTTTAGAAAAAAAATCAAGCGAAGCATTAAAAACTATCATCTAACTTTTATAATACTACATTACAAGAACCAAATTAGTCCGCGTCGTCTCAAATGGAAATATTTTTTCTATGCTCATTAAAACATCTGACTTTTTAAACAAGAATTGGTTACAGAATAGTTACTTATGTATTAAGGGCATAATCAAAAGATTGTAGCACGGGGGAATGTTTAAAGCTCAACGCGTAGCGGAGAGCTTTAATTTTCCCAAATGCTATAATCCTGATTATGCCCGTGGTACATACAACGTTTTATTTTATTTTGGTTCTCGAAATTCAAGGATTCAATGGGTATATACTCGTATTCGGTATCGATGTACTGGCATTGTGAATTTTAAGTATGCTGTGGTTTCTAGCTATATTGTTATTTATAACAAATTTTAATTTAGTGTCAAATGAAAATGGAAGATATCGATTGTACAAAAGAAATATCGAATGAATTTGACGCTGCCCAGAGCAAGTTGGTTCCACAGAAGTGAAAAGACGTATACGAGAAAGGATACGAATACTTTTAGAAGCAACGGTGTTCAAAAAATGTGATTTATCGAATTTATTATGTTGTCTGACTTTTATCTAAAAACGACGATTTTGACGTTTGAATAGCTGTTGCTTGGCAACTTTATAAGCTCTTGGGCGATAAAAGCCAAATTGCGCCCGTTTTTGAGGGCGGATAAACAAGTTTTTAATTTCAAAATAAAATAAAGTAATTAATTGTTAAACAAATCTGTTTTTAAAAACTCCAGAATTCTAATCTGAGAAATTTCCAATAGTATATCGCATTTTTGAACAATAAGTACAAAAGTATGTTTCCGAAAAAAAATTGAGTAAATTTATTTTACATGCTACGTATATTTCGAAAATAATATGACACTTCTCAACATTTTTTTAAACCAATAAAAAGTCTATTCTTAGAGTGGCAGTTTCCTTCTCTGTAGACACAAACAAATTGAAAAGTAACTTTAATTTTTTTACTTTTGTATTTTTTCCTTTGTTTTAAATAAAATTCCCAGATCAAATAATTTTTTTATTGGCTTTTCCACCGTAATTTTGTCTGAATTTAAATATTCATCTGAAGCTGATAGCAAGTGTAAATTACAATAAAATATGAAACTTGTAAACATAGTAAAAACTTAGGACATTAATAAGTCAAATTCCAATTAACAAGTTACAGAGTAATCTTATTTAGTAAGTAGAAACTTTCTAACTTATGATCTATTGCAATTAACAATTCAGAAACATGGTCTGATGTTTGCATGAAGTGAATTTCGAAGTAAATACGTGTGAAAAGCAATTATCTTTCATTGTTGACCCAGCAAACTATCTCTAATCTCTTCTTGTAGACTCAGACATCAGACTAACCCCTAGTCTAACAACCAACAAGAAGAATATCTCCAACTCAACTCACTTGAGAAGTTTCTGTTTTATCTGTTGGTGGAGTCGGCTGTGAAATGAAGTTTCACGTCGTCGCGCCAACTTCAGACTTAAATACGCACGCATTTCGACAAGCTTCGAGAAGCGGGGCTTTTAGCCAGGACCGGGTTTACATATTTCGAAAACTACTATGATGTTTTTATTTTGAAATTATAAATACAGTCCGGGACTACGAAAAGAATGTTAGTACGAATCACTGTCTAATATATACGCTCTCTTTAAATTCACATCAAATACAATTAATTTAATTTGCGCTTACCTAATTCAACATAGAACAGTTGCCCATATAAGTTTTAAAGCTACGCAGTCTTTCTTATATTGGCAGTTCATTGGTCTGTTCGTTTAGCTACTTTGCGTCTACGGTTTTCTGCCGCCTCCATATAAAGTATATGGGCGCGGCAGTAAACCGTAGACGCAAGGTAGCGAAACAAAGGTGCATTCACAAATGAAAATTAAGTTTAGATTTATGGTTTATACTTTAGATTTAAAGACTATGGCCGCGTATTATGTAACGACTCCATTCACACTTCAGAATTTAGGGTCTCTAAATCTGAATCATAAAGCTAAACATTGAAAGGTCCAAACTTTAGGTGGATGATTTAGTTTGATGTCACAAACTTCACCAATGAGAACGAGTCTGAAATGATATAGATATAAATACTCATCTATATTTAGTATCCACTTGGTGAATTCGGCTTTTTAAACAAATGCGAGAAGAACATGGAGACTTTCATAACTTAATTGCTGAAATATAACCAATAATGCCAAGCGAATGACAGTTTCACGGCGCACAGGTGTCTTGTTGAGTACTGCTCTACCGATATTTTAATTTTGGTTTTGAAGCATTTACACAGCTGTCTTTGCATATCAAAACTAATTTTCAGGAGGTAATTTAAATTTATGAATGACTTACTTAAACCTAAACAAAAACTATAAACCTAATTATATACGCATTTCTTTCCCTTACCTTTCAGTTCAAGACCAACATAAAATGAGCCGTTTTCTACATTTTTCAAAAAATATTTTTTTTAAGATTATGCAATATTATTCATATTAATAAAACTAGTAATTTGTTGTTATTTTCGTAAATAATTAAATAAAAAGATTGGGGCCAAAAATAATAATGAACCCCCCCCCCCCACATCTTGACGTCAAATTACACACAGCACGTTATTTATAGCCAATAGAAATTGTCCATCACCTACGTATTTGTATAAATAAATAAACGTACGCGATAGTTTGTCACATGTTAAGCTATATGAACTTTGACTTCAAGGATGTGGGGGGGGGGGTTGTTTTTCATTACTATTTTTGGCGCCAATCTTTTTATTTAATTACTTACGAAAATAACAAATTACTATTTTTATTAATATGAACAATATCGCATAATCACAGCGAAAACAAAAACAGCTTACAAACCTGGACTCATGATGCGGTAACAGATTACCCTATGAAACTTGTTTTTTAATACATTCTTTTTGTATGTTGACAGTTTCCAAGTTCACCGGCTTATACGAGTGAAGAGAGTTTGACAATTTTCACATTTAGTGCAAAAAATACCTTCATACTAATATTTCAACTAAATAATAACTAATTTAAACGCCAACTTTTATTCTCTGTATGATCTATTATATAATCTATATTTACAAACATATGGGGTCTCGTGGCCGCGTGTCTGAGTGTCAGGTCGCGAATCTGGGGAACCGGGTTCGATCCTGACCGACGTCAAATATTTCCAATTTTAAGTGGCACAAAATTACTCCCTGTGATGCACTCTCCACGCCAGCAATGAGTGTCAGTGAGGTGAGGCCTGGTAAACGTCCGCACGGTACAAATATGTCATCATCCTTACCGAAATCTGCGTACAAAGCAGATTGGCATACCCAGCAATGGGTAATATGCCGTGATGATATATTTATTTATTTATTTTATTTACAAACATTATAATTCTAATAAAATAGTACAGAGCAAGTGTCGAAATAAAATCACGTCAATATTTGATCAAAAGTTGTATAACCCGAACTTGAAAATGTTTCAAAGTAGCAAGAAACTTTTAGTTTTCTATGTCATTACTAATTCATCAGTAATTTAAACTTTAACATTATTTACTACAACTCGGTTTTGAGCACTCCGTTTTTCTTTTATCTTGTTTTCCACTTTTTCATTCCATTTCAGAGAATTCTTGAAAAATAACAAACTTCCCCCCATAAAAAGTAAATAAAACTCCGCAAAGACGACGAAATTAATCAAACAAGTTTAGATGGCATCTGAAACAAGAACAGCTCTACCTTGAAATAACACTTTCGCCCACCGTAAAATTAGATTATTTGTTTTATTATACAAGGTGTTGTTGGAGCACGGTCCCAACAAATACAAAGCGGTTATCTACTCTGAGGAAATGCAGGACCGGTTTCATCATTAATATTTACAACCTGGAATGTTAGACAAGAATTTCTTTTAATACATATTATTTATACTTGATTTTTATATTCTTCTATATTATATATACAGAATGTCTTGGAAATAGGGGGACATGGCTTAACCACAGATTCCTGGGCCCAAAATAAGACGATTTAACTAAACTTACCTATATCCGAAAGTGCATCGTTTAGCGAGTATTCTGCTTCAAAGTTCTTCTAAAAAAAAATAATATTGCTTGTAATAACGAAACGCTTTGTTCGATTTGAATGAAATTTGGTATATATCATCTGTCCCGCAAGAGTATAGTGGGCGTTTTTGCAGGGGATATAATTTGAAAAAATTAGAGCTGCACTTTTTTGTCCAAGGATACCGAGGAGGAGGCGATTTTTTTAGTTTATTGAAACTTACATATTTTCATAGAATGAACAGTTACAGATTTAACGCCTTTTTAGATAAAGAAATAAATCAAAATTAATTTGATTAAAATTATTTCACTACATACATACTTACGGCGTACGGCATTTGAAGGAATATTTGAACATACAACTACTAATATTCTACCATGCATCTGTAGACTCAAGAATAAACTACGGTATTAGGTTTTGGCTCGGGTTTTGGAGTAACTCTACTTGTGCTCAATCTGTCTTTATCACTCAAAAAAGAATAATTAGATGTTTATTAAGAACATATAAGAACTCTTCTTGTAAACCACTTTTCAAAAAAACTTAAACTGCTTACAGTGACTGAGTTCTATATACTCGACATTTGTCTTTATATATTTCAAAATAGAAATAAATTCAAACTCAACTCAGACATTCATGAGTACCAAACTAGACACAAAAATGACTTCCGTATGCCTAAATCTAGAGTTAAAGTCGTCAAAGATTCTCCAGATAGGATTGGTCTATTATTTATCAATAAGCTATCAGAGAACATTAAAAACTCGAAATCCTGTAAACATTTTAAAACTAAGTATTTATACGCTAATAATTTTTATAATGTGAATGAATTTATGTCTTGAATTATTATTGTACGACGTTTTCTATATACAGTGTAATGTATCTGCAGAAATAAAAGATTTATTATTATTATTATTATTATTATTATTATTATTATTATTATTATTATTACATACAAAAAAATAGGTACATTTAAGCCACGACAATATCCAGATGTGTTACGGGAAGCACGTGGTCTAATAATTAAAAATATATTTTGTAATTCTTATTTAATGTACAGATTTGAATAATAAATAACATAGAGAGAAGTGAAAGCAACTGCAAAATTTAGATTTAGAGCTGCATTTTTTAAATTAGAACTGCAGAAACAAGCCAGAGCTGCACCAAATTATATCCCCTGCGTTTTTGATATGGTTGGATAGAATATTTAATTTGGCATCGAAGAGTATCAAAATACTAATATATATATGTATATATATATATATATATATATATATATATATATATATATATATATATATATATATATATATATATATATATACTACTACTACTACTACTACTACTACTACTACTACTACTACTACTACTACTACTACTACAACTGTACCATTGAGGACGTTTATCAGGTGTCACCTCACTGTATTCTGTCGTGAAGAGTTATTGTTTTCAAATACATAATGGTCTTCTGTGACCCCGATATCATGTGTGAAATTAACATGGTAACGTATCCCAATATCATGACATAAAATATCACTTTTATTTCATTTCAGTGTGAACATGAAAGCAATGAAATGTTTTACAAATTAAATGTGATTTTCAGGATAAAAAATATGACAAATGTACTGTTTCAGTTATGACATGTTTCACTGATAGGAGTATTTTTACATTTCTCATTGAAGCTATATTAAAATATACATACCTTTGTAAAACAACATGTATTTAAAAAAGTATTCATACAGCCGTATTCATAATAACTGAGATAGACCTAGTTTAAACTAGGTCTAAGTAGACTAGGTTTAAACTAGGTTTAACTTACACCACCTTGGACTTATTCATAGTAAATTTTAAACCAGTTTAAATCTAGTCTATGTAGACCGAGTTTAGCCCTTGTATCCATCTGGATATTGTCTGCGATGAATATGAAATAAGCTTCAGACATAAATATTCGAATATTATCAAATGTCATTTAGTTGTCAGTGTAAAAATTAAATACTGAATATTATCTAAAATAAGAATAGTATATGTGGCACAATAATAGGTTTATAGAAGCGTGTATTCATAAGTACGAGTATACATGAGGAAAAATGGAAAGAAAAAAAATTATAAATTAAAATATGAATATTTAATAAATAAAATTGCTCGAAGCTACCGGCGATACTGGTTTCGATAATATATCAGAACTTTTATTTGGGTATGAAACTGGTTGCTATAGGAAACGTGTGAAAATAACTAAAAATCATTTATTTATACTCTAAATTTGTACAACACATTTTTATATAAAAATATTTGACTACATGTGAGGTTTAAAGTGTTTTCGTTTCAGGGCCTATTGTGATTTTGTCTAAATATGCTTTGTTACATATAGCATTATTTAATTCAGTACTATCTTCACCTGTCTGTCTCTCATTATATTTTCTAAAATTATAAAAAAATTCAAATATATCAAATTTTCAGACATGATAAAAATACCTTCAACATTGACATCTGATCTTTTCTTCATCTTCTACATCATTTATGTTGCATAAATATCTTGAATACCCTCAATTTTATTCACTTAATATCAGAATTGTCAATTTGACAATTATTAAGAAAAAATTGTCTTACGAATGCAATTTTTTAAAAGCACACTATCACTATATATTCTATACAATGACAGGAGTTAGATCTAATTTAAACTAGGGTTACGTTCGGTCTAAATGTTAGACTCGGTTTAAACTAGGTCTAAGTCAACCGTTACTATGAATAAGGAAAAACCTTAGATCTAAGATAGACCTGGTTTAAACCAAGTCAGAATTACTATGAATACGGCTGATAGTGCTTTTATACCTTGTTAATAACATTTACAAATTCTGTTAGATAAAATAGATATTTTTGAAAAGAATATAATGTTGTAACAAACATATTTTCTGGTTTTTGTAACCTGCACTTTACGATTTTATATTTACATATCATTTACTTTATTCTATTTAATAATAGTTCATAATAGAAGTAGTTCAAACTAATTTTCTAACTAAACCTTTCATTAAAGTGTCTGCACCTTGCAGCAGCATCTCATTTATTTTCAATAAAAATGCTTTCAGCAGTTACCGAACAAGGACTGTAAAATATCGTCTATTATCTGGCGCAACATGTTTGATAAAATTTTATGAGAAATTTGGAATTCAGCGCATGGCCGCCTCTATAAATGGGTTACTAGTTTATTAAAAGTACTAAAAGTCGATTCTGCAATTTACATATTCGATTTGGAACTTTATGGGCTTAGTTTTTATTACCGCCGGCTGCGTTTGTTACCTGCATAGAAAATTTGATAAGCCGAAGATGTAGGTTAAGTCAATATTTGGCCAGGTACGACGAGTCTTGATCATACATCGTATATCACATCTAGAGGCCTATGAATTATTACTGTAATTCCGAGCAAGTTAACTAAGTTAATGTAAACGTATGCCTTACCTGTATTTGCTCATTTACATAGTCAAATTGTGAAATAATATAGTGTAATGCAAAAGTAATAATATTTTATATGGGATCCCAGAATCCACAAAATTCATATACAAATTACAAACGTGTACGACATTGATTAAGAGGCCCAAAATTAAGAACAATTAAGGTGAAGGATTTTTAACTTGAAATTTGGGAACTGTGACGATGATTAGATCATGAGGAAAAGTAGGCCTTAGGTTCCATTTTTTTATAAATGATATAATATAATAATTATATAAATTTATTTAGTGGACGTTTCGGACACATTATTTGTCCATCATCAGCGTTTAAAATTGTGTAGTTCTTTACATGTTAATTATATAAGTTACAAAAATTATTGATACATTGTTTAAATGAAGTCCAACACTTTGTCGAGAAATATAAAAGTAACTTGAAAACGCTAAGCTAAGCATTAGCTTGCCGTCATGGCATTCATTACGTTTTCAAGTTACTTTTATATTTCTCGATAAAGTGTTGGACTTCATTTAAACAATGTATCAATAATTTTTGTAACTTATATAATTAACATGTAAAGAACTACACAATTTTAAACGCTGATGATGGACAAATAATGTGTCCGAAACGTCCACTAAATAAATTTATATAATTATTATATTATATCATTTATAAAAAAATGGAACCTAAGGCCTACTTTTCCTCATGATCTAGTGAAGGATTTTTCAAAAGTTTTGCAAAGTAAAGTCTGTAACGCCAAAGAATCACGAGACGTCAGTACTAAACTTCGTCGTATACCTAGAAGAAAACGGGGGCTGGATTCTAGAATATCTACCACCCTTGAAATTCCAATTTTTTGTTGCAATATCTTCTTTCTAGCTAAAATATAACAATGAAACACAAAATTAGAGCGCGGAAGCAGGTATTTATATATATTTTTTCAAAAATGAAGTCAGATTTTACCTATTCTAAAGGCTGTACTTCTGAAAATTATTACATCTTCGCTTGCAAATTTTCAAAAAATACTTTAATGTAACGTTAACCGGACGCACAGACCATTTGATGAAATTCGAGTAAATAATATAAATAGATATGTTATCTCTGTTCTGGTGGTTACATATATTTTATAGACAAAGTTATTATTCGTTTTTACCTCCCGCTACCCTTGGTAAGGGAGGTATAGGGATCATGCTAAAAATCGCATATCGAGATTTTGGTAAATGAGCACGTTTTAAGGTCCCTAGAATCCAATTTTAACATTGTCACGATGATGTCTGTATATATGAGTGTGTGTGTGTGTGTGGGTGCGCGTGTGCGTGTGTGTGCGTGTGTGTGTATGTGTGTGTGTATGTGTGTGTGTGTGTGTGTGTGTGTGTTTGCATGTGCATGTATGTGTGGATCCTCCACTCTAACTCAAATACTATCATTCAGAAAATTTTGAATCCTTGTATTTCGACCTTTTTCAATTATGGAAAGAGCCTATTAGATTTTGGTGTAAATCGGATAGCCGGAAATGGTACTTTACTTGAAGCTCAAAATAGTTTTTCTTCGAAAAATACCTTTAAATGTTATTTTTTCGAGATTAATGTTATTATAAAAATTAAAGATTATTCAATTTTCTACAGATTTGAATTAATTCTTTTCTACATATTTTATAGATAAATTTATAAAATTATCTATAATTTAAATCCCGGAGCCTACGTTTAAACAAACAAAACTTCTTGGTTACGCTGTTATTTAAATGTATGTAACTGACAGATATATGTCACTGTCAACGAACTAATCATTTCAAATTAATAATAGTAATGTTTTGAAACGAAAAAAGTAAATAGAACAATAGAAAAGGAAATAAATACAATTTCCAGCATAAGTAAATACATAGGTATGTATTTAGATTAATAAAAATTAACGATTCGCAAAAAAGTTTAAGCTAATCCTCATTTTTTGATTGGTGAATTCTATTCTATCGCGGTATTTAAAATTTAAAATTATTAGACTGTCAGTAAATTATATTCTAATATTAAAGATAAAACTGACATCACAAACCAGTCAAATTTAATATATAAAATCCCGTGCGGCGGTTGTTATAGGAGTTATATTGGTCAAACCACACAAAAGTTAAACGTCCGGTTGTCTCAACACAAACAAGAAGAGAAGAGAGTTAACACTAATAATATTTGTGCTTTAGCACCTCAAGTACAAGATACACAACATTTTGTAAATTACGATGAAACACCATTCTTGAATTTCAAAATGACTACAAAAAAAGATTATTTTTAGAAATATGTCACATCACCACTAATAACACCGTAAACTATAAAACCGACACACAAAATTTAAGTACTATTTATGCGTATTTATTAAGTATTTTTTAATAATAACAAAACTAAAGTAGGTACAATACAAAACTGTTTGTATTCATATTTACCACGCTTTGGGTGATTTGCCGCGCTAACTCTGTTCTCTTCTTCTTCGTGTGCACCCAGATCTTAACCTTACAAGTCATTTCTAGAAAACAAAACTTTTTCCACGTTTCGGCCGACATGTGTTTCAAAAATTAAAAAAACTTTTTTTTATCAAGAACAAAACAATAAAATAAATTTTATAGTGTTTATTTTAAACTGTGTAATATGTAACAAAACTTTTCCAAATTTATAAAACAATTTCATAACAAAAAATTTAATGTAGATGTTTCTACGACTGATTATTTTCCAATTTAAAACTATATTAAACATATTTGTAAGCATTACAAGTTCAAAATGTAACATACAAGTTATACAATATAAATGTACATTTTAGTATTCCCTGATGAAGTTACAAAATCAGCAACGAAATATTGGAATTTTAAATAAAATTAAAAACTACGTGGGTTATTAATATAATTCCTGCCAATCACCGCCGAGAAATCCATACTTATTTTATCAGTTTTTAATAGTGTTGAACTACGTAGATATAACCATCAAGGGGTAGGTATTCTAGACCTAGACTTTAGTCAAAACGGGCCACTAACTCTAGTATATTAAATATGAATGTGTGACAAGGCGAGGGTAAGCACAATAACAGATAAATACCTTTTTATAAACTCTTCTAAATTATAGTTTCAATATTCATATTTTAACTCTGTTTATCTATTTAAGTCAAAATTCAGTTTAGAAATTCTTATCATATTATGATAGTCACGACATTTATTTGTTGATCTTAAGTCTGGAAATTATTATGTATATGTGCCCTAGCCTATGCACCCCGTTCCCCTAAGATAATCCTATCCTGGAGATAGCGTTTTTGTTTTAAGATAGTCGGTATTAGTTAGCCATGGGATAAACATGGGAGAGTTGAATTTAGATACTCGAGAGAGTAACATGTAATAGTCGGTTTTAGATACTCGTGAGAGTGAACATGTAAGTTTTAGTTTGGGGCGACGCTCGCCCGCTGTGTTACAGAATGTAACAGTTTTGTTAGTTATGTTAGGCTTAGTGTTAATTAATAATCATGTAAAGAAAAGTATTAGTTATTAAAACCAAGTATTTGTTCATGTCCGTAGTGTTCATTAGTGTAAAGTGTAAAAAGTGAAGTGTCTGTGTGTTCTTCCTTCTCACAAGCCGTGGACGCCAGCCATCAAAGCGTCCACCAGTCAATAAGTGTATCATCGTTGGGAATCATCATCCTTAGTATCATCATTATCAGTCAGCTCCAGCGCACCCCCCTCGTGTTACAAATGGAAAAGGGTAATAATAAGCAGGTTTAATATTATTTAGTTAAAAAGTATCATCCATACAATTTTTTTCCGAAAATTTATGTGACAAATGTTACATTATTTTAATAATAGCAGCTATCTGTAATATTTGCTTTTCAAAATAAAAGTTGAGAAAATTAATTACAAAGTACCTATGTACTATAGGTGTTTTTTTAAGTAATGCAAGACTTAACAATTTAATCCGTTTACATGCCCTGGAACACCACACCACAACCACACATCCTGTTACCTTGCTCCTACACATGTTTGTTCCTGACGACACGTGTTACCTCATGTGACTGTTGCCTTGCCTACATATAACTACACTTGCTAAGTAATTGCATGTCTAATCTTACACTGTCAGTAGCTGTAGCTTGTGGCAACCAACATTAATTAGTAAATGTTTACCCTACATAACAATACCTGCCTACCCAAAACATACACAACTACATAACACAACTTAAAGCTAAAGCAGTAAATGAGTATTAATTGTTATTGGAAATTCAGTCGCAAATAGAGAATGGGGAAGTTCAACACACATTAGTACTAGTTAGTTGGAACGTGGATGTCGAATTAGTTGCAATTTAATTAAATGTAAAGTTACTGTTCTGATGAAAATGTGTGGTCAGCAGAATTGAATTCAATCTACATTCAATTTCAATATGAAGTAGTTTTTACTCGAAGTTCTAATTGAAAAGCTTATTTCAAATTGAATGAATAATAGCAAATTTATATAACACAAACGAAGTTGAGAATATTGAATGTTTAATATTGAACAAGCTGTTTATAGAGAGTGTTTCTAAATCTGTGTAACAAACTTCAAAGATATGTAGTATTGGTCGTATTGGTCATGAAGCAAAATGAATTTTTCTTAAAATTCGGAAAATAATTTCTTATTATTTAATAGACCCATTTAGTTACAGCTACTAGATAATACATAGCTGACTCGTCTGCCATATTGGTGCCAAAATGAAAACAGTAAATAAAAGTGCATTTCTTACAAGTTTATGTAGTAGTTAGTTAGTTGGTCTAGGGATCGGTAGACTGCCCGACGCACTGCGGCCTATAGGACCTATTGTGCATTTCCAAGGTTTACAGGGGGTAGTACTGTGTGTTAAAGTCCAAACAGTCCCCCCATGCCAATGTGTGTACTTCTTCAGGGTTAATGGTCGGAGTCCCAAAGGTTTGGTATCTCCTGTTTATTAAAGCCTGGCAATCGCAAAGAAGATGTAACGGAGTTTCATCTTCTTCTCCGCATTTCCTGTACGTGGGATCTTCGGTTAGACCCATCGTGTACATATGTTTATTCAATCTACAGTGGCCGGTGATGACCTCTGTAGTTGCTTTGATACCTTCTCTACTTAAGTAGGGATGTTGAGTGTTTTTTTATAGGTCTCGATATGAAAGTCTTAGAGTGTGTCAATCCAGGAATGTCCCTCCAATGTTTTTCATGCTCATCTGTAGTCCATTTCTCAATGTGCCTTTTAACTGCTTCATATGCTTCATTTCCCTCTATATCCTTGTGCCCTGGAACCCACATCAAAGTAACTTTGTTGTGTTTTGCCAGTTCCTCAAGAATGTGAATGCATTCTAGAACTAGTTTTGATTTTAATACATGCGATCTCAACGCCTTCAATGCTGCTTGATTGTCTATGAGTATGTAGATTTGCCTATTTTTATAGGCTCTGTGCCTAATCTCTTGACAGCTTATTAGCATGGCTAGTAGTTCTGCCTGGAATACTGTCGTATATCGGCCCAGTGGAAAGCTAAGTAGTAACTATTTTTCGTAATTGAATGTAACTTCCATATTTGCCATATTATATTTATTTAAAATAATAATTCAAGAAAAAATACGGTCCGTTTCGATTTTTGAGATTAAAGAAAAATATATGTATTGCATAAGTACCTGTAAAAATTCAAACCATTTCTCAAATGATTTGCACAATTTCTATGATTAATAATACTGTAACGCTGATATTGAATGATTTAAGTGGGGACAAAATGGTAAACGAGTCAGCAGAGCTCGTTTAGTGATGACGTAGAGGCCAGGTTTCCAAACAAGAAAATGGCTGCCGTCTTGGAAACCGTTGCTATGTTATTTAAAATTTACCGCGATACTAAAGTGGTGGGAGATTTCCCTTTCGTCTTTCTTCAAATTTTAAGCTCTTTGCACATTTTAGTGGAATTATAAAATGACAGCATCAGTGCCACTACGTGGATAAAAGGCGCCTTATGCAGCGCCCCCCATAATGTATAATTTGCCAGTTAACACAAACTTTAAATTTCAAACTGTAATTTTGAATCGTCGAAAAATGCTAGAACAAATTACCAAAAAATATTGTTAATTTCTATCACCTTACTGTGTTAGTTTGTATAGTAATTTTTTCTTTGCTACTAAGAGCAGGTGAATACAAAGGAAGAGATTCTAAAATTGGACGGACAAAGAAAAGAATTTGTTATTTGAATTAATTAAAATACACGAAAGGCACATAATAGATAAAAATTTAAATAACAATAAAGCTTATTATGAGAGCTTAAATTCTGCATTTATAGTGCTAATTTTTTTTTTTTTAATTTGTGCTTATATTATGGTTATAGAATCAAACTAGATCTGTTTTTATAGAAATGTTTTATTCTACTCTCTTGCAAAAGAGTGCCAAATTATTTTTTTTTTCTTGAAATTGTATCTTATTTGTTAGTTAAATATTATGTTATTCGTTTCTCGATAATACTACCAACTACCACTACCTAAAGATTCCAGAGGGATTATTGATTGTTGCGTATTTTTAAAATTTTGGGAATTATTATTAACAGTCCCATATAACACAATAATCGGTGCTATTCTGTAACTTTATCATTATCTGTTATCGATCGTTAAATGAATGACAATCGTTTATTTTAATGATCAAGATATCGATTGTCTCAATTTTCATATTTTATAACTACAATCATTTTCTTTGTCATTTATTTAACAAATTTACGCATTTCGCGCTCATATGAACTTCCAGTCATTTACCAATAATTATTTCAATTCTTTATTTATTCACTCACAGGATTGTGAAAAAAAAATAGTTTTAACAATATAAAATGTACGTACCTAAAATTTTCCAAAAAAGAAATACAGTACCTAATTTAAGATGAGTAATATAAAATATTTTTTTGTTTTAAATTGTTATATAGGCACATTGTTCTATTGAGCCCCTTAATACTATTATTTTTATTGATTACAATAAATGATATTTCTCTAACACTACTATGGAATTCATACATTCTATTACTTAACTTACTTTGGGAACTGTGACGATGATTAGATCATGAGGAAAAGTAGGCCTTAGGTTCCATTTTTTTATGAATGATATAATATAATAATTATATAAATTTATTTAGTGGACGTTTCGGACACATTATTTGTCCATCATCAGCTGGATAAAAAATTACATAAATTACTGACATGTACATTACAAAAAGTTGAACATTTTCGACTTACCATTTGAAATTATAAAAGTGTAGTGCTTTACATGTTAATTATATGTTACAATATTTATTGATACATTGTTTAAATGAAGTCCAACACTTTATCGAGAAATATAAAAGTAACTTGAAAACATAATGAATGCCATGATAGCAAGCTAAGCATTGAAAGTAAAAATTATAACCGAATGAATACTGCGCATAAATGGTAGGGATAAACACCTGTAAATGAAGGAGGTGGGGATGCTCCGAATTTTAAATGTTTAAGTTATTAATGAATTGACAGTTATTCCTAAAATCTGTTTTATAATTGAGGGTATTGTTGTTATTTAGGGTAATGTAACAAGTTTCATATAAAAGTCGGGGAATTTTGTATTGTGCATTTTGCAATATTTTAACGTTATCAAAATCAGGTATATGACCAGTTTGACAAATATGTTTAGCTAAAGCGCTATGGTCAGGATTATTCCTATTACTATGGTATACATGTTGATATATGCGCTTCTTTAAGGGTTGCGAAGTTACATTACCTTAAATAGCAACAATACCCTCAATTATAAAACAGATTTTAGGAATAACTGTCAATTCATTAATAACTTAAACATTTAAAATTCGGAGCATCCCCACCTCCTTCATTTACAGGTGTTTATCCCTACCATTTATGCGCAGTATTCATTCGGTTATAATTTTTACTTTCAATGCTTAGCTTGCCGTCATGGCATTCATTATGTTTTCAAGTTACTTTTATATTTCTCGATAAAGTGTTGGACTTCATTTAAACAATGTATCAATAAATATTGTAACTTATATAATTAACATGTAAAGCACTACACTTTTATAATTTCAAATGGTAAGTCGAAAATGTTCAACTTTTTGTAATGTACATGTCAGTAATTTATGTAATTTTTTATCCAGCTGATGATGGACAAATATTGTGTCCGGAACGTCTACTAAATAAATTTATATAATTATTATATTATATCATTTATAAAAAAAATGGAACTTAAGGCCTACTTTTCCTCATGATCTACATTCTATTACTGAAAACTGTTACAGAATGAGGACATTCTGTCATACTGTTACGGAATAATATTCCGCAATAGGCAGTCACAGACCACTAGTTTTTTAATTCACCCATTTAAAATACATGGGAAACACAACTGTTTTCAAAATCAAGACGGCTTTGCTTGGTGTTTTGTTTCTTTTATTTTGTCACCTCAACTATCTGAACTGTCAAATTATAAAAGAAATGATTACAAAATATTGTTATACGCCTTGTTTTACACGTTGTCAAGATTTTACATGGTAAGTTAAATAAAAATTATTGCTTTTATAACATACCAATAATATTTAATTTTTTGCAAAATGTCAAGTGATGAGCAAAATATATTTTTTTTCAAACGTCATAAAAATGGCATCTTTTTTGACTTGATTCACAAAGTAGAAGTTTCATTTCTACGCCGCCGGCGTAGAAATAAGCTATTTCTACTCCGGCGGCGTAGAAATAAAATAAATAAATATCCATAGAAACTATATAGAATCAGCCAATAAGAAGTAACTTGTACAATAGAAATCTGTATTATCGCCCTATATGTCACTATAACTCACTAGATAACCTAAGTATAAAGTTACTGACATAAGATTTAAATTGATAACCTATAAAATGAAATATAGACAGTTTACATACTTTTAACGAAATAACAAATAATATAATTAAAGTACAGTAGACGTACAGATTACAATAACAGGGACGGTAATAAAGGTAAGAATACTTCGAATTAAAGTGATACAAAAAGATTATATTGTAGGAAGATGAATTGAAATATAGATAGAAATGTAAAATTTAGGCACAAGATTAACAAAATGAATGAATTCCATTCCTTAAATAAAGAAGAAAAGTATGGGAATATCGCCAAATATGTCTCATCTGAAACATCAAATAAGAACATAAGCATGAAGTTTTAAATAATTGCCAATATTTATCCCATGTTTAATGTTTATCATTGATTTTATCATTGAATATTGTGACCACATAGTTGAGCTTTTCATTTTACATTGATTCGCCATTTCCGAAAAGTATGCCGAGAATAATTTTTAATGTTTTTCTCATCACACCAATGAAGAAATCTCTTATACACCGCTTCATAGAACTTGCTAGACTAAAGTTGGGAACAATTTATCAATAGCAGCCTTCTCTAATTCCACAACTTCAGGAGATGTACATTTTAATTTTTCAAATTGCAACATTTTCAATTTCACACAAAGAGGATATAAAATTATACAATTCTTTTTAAACGTCAAAACGTAAAAGTGTGAAAATTTTCACTTGAATGTTTACAACAAAAACTGAACACACGAAAGTATCCATAGCAACAGAGCAATTGAAATCCGCAAACGTACCTACTTCACGGAAAATGTTTTTAATAACGTCAAGTTTTAAATTATTTTATTTAAATATGTGCGTTTGAAAAAAAAATATAATGTGTCATTCGGAGTAAAAGTGTCTTTGTGTGCCTCGCATGCAATTGTCCGACTCGCTTCGCTCGTCGTGCAAACTTCCATGCTCGCCACACAAAGTATCACTTTTACTCCTAATAACACAATATACTATTTTTAAATAGTGTTAGAGAAAGTATAGTCTAAAACTCGTATGGAATAGTATTTCCGCCACTCGCTCAGCCTACAAACTTTTCGCTCGCGCGGAAATTATCTATACCATGGTTATAGAATATACTATTTGATTATTGCTCAAGAATACTCATTGAACAAATTAATCCTCCAAAGGATTATTATGTTGTATTGTGCGAAGAATAATTATGATTTACTATCATATATATTTTATTCATTTAAAAACTACGGTGGAATTTTGAAAGCTGGGTGATTTTATGTTTTTTCTTCTTTTCCACCGATATTCCCCTGATGTAGCAGAAAAAAGTAAAAGAAATATCCTTCCAAACGCATATTTCTTTGGCATTGTTATATTGAAAACTATATAACTGTAAAATTATTGATTACAACAAAAAATATTTTATTGATTACAAGAATGAATCCAGCAAAGGATATTTCATCAATATTTTAATAATAGCAATTTGCGAAGAAAATAATACAATAAAAATTGTGGTGGAATTTATAAATGTATAGTTTCAAAGGGGCCTCGCATGTCATAATAATTGCTCTGGGCCTCGCGGTTTCTAGCAGTGGCGCGGCCCCCTGATGTCATTTCTACCATTTCGCAGATGAGGCTTGAGTGTTATGATTCAATATTGGGCGAATTCTCGCGGATTACTTAAAAGATTTGTTTAAAATTTTCATCGCGTAATGATAAAGGGTCACTTGCATTTATTCGTGCCTTGTGAATACATAACCTAAATCTTTAAATAATATAAAAATGTAAGTACTACGAATTATATTACGTGATATAAAATGCTTACTTGTATATTCTTTCAATTATGTATAGTGCATTGAAAGTACGGGCCTTATATAATACTAACTTTTATCTGATTTTGACATTTGTTATCGATCATTGATATGATAACTACAGCATATTACTGATCGATAAATTTCAGTGTGTTATCGACTATCATTAACCAATTTTAATGATCAAGTGACTTACAGAATCCCAATTTGAATTGCAATCGATCATTACCTTGATAATGATCAATAAATGATAATGATTGAGTTACAGAATAGTCTCGAATATCTCTAAGTGTTTTATAACAAGAAGCGAAAATGTTGTACTCGTAAAAACGAGACCTATAGAGATAATAAAAATTGATTTTTAATGTGAATCATACTTTTAATTGAATACTCCCACACGCATAAACTTCATTAAGTTCTCATTCACAAATGCCAAACAATATATCTTTCTGGGAATAAATCCAATACATATTCTGATTGGTAAATGAATCCGTTTAAATCCAACAATTGACAGTCCATATCCCTCATTTCTCTCAAAACCTTTATAATAATTAATGATATCCCTACTCGTCGACAAGAAAACACTTCCTGTCATTCGTTTCCACGAATTCCTAATATATCCCACTAGATGATGTATATGCAAAGATAATAAACCTGTCTTTTGCATTCGCGCATTATAAATGGTACATCTACCTGAATAACAGTCGCTGAGATTTCCATTTAATACTCGATATTTCAGGAGAATGACACAGCAATGCGAACATGCTTGTTAAATACCTGAAATGCAAGATGCATTAGATGCATTGCAAATGAGAGCGGATAGTTCTGCATCTGGAGATGAGTTCATTGTTGTTATGTAAACAATATAGATGAATTAATATGCTAAGATGAAGATGTACTGAAAGCTAAGCTAAACGTACTGCATACATTTGCAAAGGAAATATTTAAGAAGAATTACAATTAACATTTGTTTGAATCATGAGATAGAAATATTATCAGATTAAGTGGATATTTGTTTTTGTAATAGGTTACGCTGGAATTATTGAGAATCAGGAGATTTATTCTAATTCGTAGCGCATGTCATGGCGGCTTTTGACAATGAATAACGTCAAGTCCAGATGGAACTTGTAGAGATTTTTAATGTATATATTGGTATAAATTAGAACCAAATGTTGGTAACACTACTTGCTGAATATTGTATAAATTTGAATTTGAATAAGAGGATTTATGACTTACCTGTCCAAATGAATAAAAAAAGAACTTTAAGAAAACATTGTAAATTTGTAACAACTTATAAAAAGAAACGATAAATTCTAAAACTAATGATAACTATACCTATTAGACTAATATATTGCTAACGCGCGTATCTTTCCGATAAGAGTAGAAGGAAACACTGTGAAATGGAAATATCATTTCTGCATAAGTCTATCTCACACAAACACCCAACCTGGAATTATGCGCACACTCGTAAATCTTGACTACTATTGGCTAACGCTGACAGCTGTAGCCGGCTGATGCAACAAGCACATGGTTTGACTTCGAAGTACTTGTGCTCTGATAGAAGAGAAATCATATTAATAATTAACATAAAAAATCGATGGAGACTCCTATATCCCTCAAAGGATCTGGCATTTATTTGTAAAAAGGCCGAAAGGCTATAGGCAAAGCCAATAGGAAATCTTCAAAAATAAAAAGTTAAAACAACGCATGATTATTAATGTGTTTCAAGCAATGCTCTCCTTATGTGGTTAATACAACCGAATTTGTTAACCACGTCAAGGAACAAACTGTTTTAGACAACTACAAAACACAAATTATGAAAATTATTGACACATTTCTAAAAATTAGATTTTATCATGAAACGAAATTACTGTCGGAAAAAATTTATTATATTACAAATAAGTATCACCGAATTGGGCTATTTAGAAAGAAAAAAATATTTTATAAATTATTTCTTTTAATCTTCTTTACCTTACTATCACCTAAATAAATTAATCCTGAACAGATTGTATTCCTATTATTTTTACAGTACAACAAAGCAAATTCTTTAATACAAATTTAACACTAGAATATTTCATTGTTAATTATTATTACTTATATTTATATTCAAGAATTTATACACAAGATAAATAGAGTTACATTAGTTAATTTCTCAAATTTAAATTTAAAATTTCTAGCAGCACTAGTCGTCAATAATCAAGTCATATCAGCCGTGTTCCTTCGGGCTGTGATTCGCAATCTGAATGTTAAAAGTGATCATGATGTCGTCGTTAGCCAACAGTGTCAAGGTTTATGACCAAGCGCATAATTCCAGGTTGGATGTTTGTGTGAGATAGACTTATGCAGCAATAATATTTCCATTTCACAGTGTTGGGTTCAAGAAAAGCAAAGGATCAGTAATATATTAGTTAATAGGTACAGTGGACCCCCGGTACTCCGACAAACGTTTTGCAGGGCAGTGTCGGACTATCGAATTTGTCGGATTATAGAGTACTGCTTAAGACCCCCTATAGTCCGGATTTTTTTTACAAACGAGTACCTTGTAATCCGACAAATTACAGATCCAGTGATAAGATTCTATATGTTATACTCTCTTTAGTAAATTAAACAACACAATAGAGAGCTTACGTTTTATTATGAAATTAACGACATTAATGCTATAGAACTTACAAACAATAATAACTTTACATTAGGAAATATGTAATTGTGTACAAACAAATGTACATACTAATATAATCAAAAATTATGAATAAAAATAATCTGCTCAATCATGCATTATCTACATTAGCAAAGACTGTCAAAAAATATTCAATAATAATAGTCATGTCGGATTACAGGGGGTGCCGGATTAGACAAGGGCCGGATTACCGGGGGTCCACTGTATATGGCTACGATCTAAGCGTCAAGTATCATGGCGGAATTCTTGCATCTTCGCAGACTATGACCTCACAGATGTACTTCTCACATATTTCACTAGGAGACAGCGATCGAAAAGCGCCAACTATGGCATCCGGTGAACGCCAACTTGAATTAGAATAGGTCTCCAGAAACATTGCTCGCGTTCAGCCGGTATAGGGCTTTTTGTTAGTGTTAGATGCATACTGAACGGTATTTATTTTGTTGAACCTAGTGAGCGAACGCAGATTAAAAGAAAACATATCAAATGGCTATTAACTGACAGTAGTACTGAAAACTCAAAGACTTCATTTTTAATGAATCTAAAATTATTACTTGAAGTATTAGAGGATGTATTTCTCTGTATTTTCACAATTTGTTACTGTATTCTGCACAACGATTACTTAACCTCGAAATTAAAATGTAGCTAAATAATACCAAATGTGACGCTAGATACATTAGCGAAATATTATTCGCCCGTTATTTCTTCTAGCGCTAGATTCTAGAAAACGTTTAATTAGTTTGATGGTCGTAAGCATTTTTTATAAATTTTTAGAATTTTATTTTAAATTTGTTCCTATTACAAGCCCAAGCTAATAATCATTCAGCCGTCTTACATATCCAACAAATTCTAATACCTACAAAAATGCTGAGAAATTTCTACAAAAATGTTTCGTCTACTTTAAATATAGTCAAAAACACATGCCATGTCAAAACTAAATACCTCCACTATCAAGTGAGTGCAAATCTCAAGAATGTCAAAATGAAATTAGTTAAGATTAAGTGAGATTTGTAGCAAATCGAACACAGCTAATAAATAACAACTTCGAATGTGCACTGTGTAGGGCTTGTGAATACAAAATGCCTAATAGAATTAAAGCAGTTATTACTAATAAAGACGATAAACCTAAAATTAAATGGCGGAATACCCAAATAACATATTTTAAGAAATTTGTCTCTGGAACCCTACCGAGCACTTTAAGCAAACATTTTTCAGTGTACCATTTAGCAGTACCGGCCTTCTTTCGTTTTGGTTTAATATTCGCATATTAATTTCAATTGACAGATAAATAACGAAAGCTCATGAAGTAAAAAGCAGAAAGATATATTTCATTGAGATACTTTAGAAATACATATTAATTTTTAAAATAATATTGAAGGGTTTCCCACAAGAAATGAACATGTCCATTATTTGTTTGTCATTTTAATTATTTGTTAATATTTATTTCTTTTTTCAGATACTTCTTGAACAACTTCAATTGACCCTCATTAGGTAAGTAGATATGTATTCATTTTTATGTATTTTTTTCATGCTTTTGAATAGAAGAATATTTAATGTATTCATCAATAACGTTCTTTGTTGATTTTGAAGAGTATTTCATTTTTTTCTTTCGTTTATAATTCTTTTATACAATCGACATCAAGGAAATTTGTAATTGATTCTAAATTACAATTTCTTTGAGGTTTTACTTTGAAATGAAGTACAAATTAATCATTGTACAATTCAAATAAGCATGAACAAAGAGATACAGTGGGAAAGTATGCATTTTATTAATTTTAAATTAGCCACACAACGGCATTAATAAATAAAAGGCAAAGTTGAGAAAGATAAAAGAAAAAAGAGAATTAAAATATGAATTATATTAAAAACTAATATAAATTTAAATGCGTGCAATGCACGATGACCATTAGGAGTAAAATGTAATATAATTTAGATTATTATGATCACTCAAAAACATTATTGGATTAGAATTTTTATATATATTCACGGTAAAATTTTTTAGATTGGATTCTAGAATACCTACACCCTTTGAAATTTAACTTTTACCGTCATACCGTAGGTAAGGGAGGTAATGTTATCGGTCCAAAAATTCGATGATGAGTTTTCAGTGAATAAGCACGAATTAGGGCCCCCACAACACGTTTTTACTATTTTTACAATGATGTCTGTGCGTGTGTATGTGCGCGCGCGTGCGTGCGTGCGTGTGTGTGACGATTTTTTCCTCCACGGTAACTCTTGTAACAAACTTCCAAATATTTTTATTTTCCGTATTTAAGCTTTCTGCATTCATATAAAGAGTTGATTAGATTTTGGGGGAAAATTGAATAACTGAAAGTGATACTTTACTTGAAGCCCATAACAGTTTTGTCGCCTACACAGTTTTTGTTCGGGACTGAGCACTTTGAGAATCCATCGTGCCGACACTTTGCTCATTCCCAAATCTTCGTGTAGAATTTTAAAAACACTCGTTTCTGATATTCCTATTTCTTTAGCAATAACTGAAACTTTTACTCGGCGGTCAGTCAACACCAAATCTTCTACTTTGTTGATGATTTCTTCAGTTCGAGCTTCCAGAAGTCTTCCACACTTTAAGTCATCATGAATGGATTATGGTTTCCCTGCCCCATTTGAAATGCTTGTACCAATATTTAACTTGGAAATAAGACGGGCTGTTTTCTCCATACACTGCCACCATTCTCTCATGGATATTCTTTGGGCTACTGCCTTCTTTCGAAGGAAATTGTATGAGGCCTCTATGGTCAAGTTTCATTATCGTTTCTTTAAACTGATATAAAAATGACAAATGTTAAGCGATTGGAGCCAAATTTGGAGATCACACTATAAAATGTCACAGAAACTTGACATTAGAAAATTGTCGCGATAGCATATTGTTTTCATAGCTAGGTAGATAACATAAAAAATTACCCTTGTAAGATAATCTTCACTACTTTTTGTAAGTTTTGTTCTCTTATTCCCACTGAATACGTATTCAGCTGGTCTGGACCTCATGAATACGCTGTTCAGTCGGAATAAGACAACATGGACGACAAAAAGTAGTGAGGATTATCTTACTTATTATCAATTTTGCAAAAGCCTTTGACAGGATTGATCATACCATTTTGCTTAATAAATTGCACCATTTCTCTCTATCTGCATCTTTAATTTCTCTTCTCTTTTCTTACTTACAAGACAGATTACTTTTTGTTCAATTGCTAGGATATAATTCATTTTCATTTACTGCCACTTCTCGTGTACTACAGGGCTCCAATTTGGGTCCATTACTTTGCCTATTATTTATCAATGACATCACGGATATTATCCATTGTGGTAAATTACTTTTTGCCGACGATCTGAAAATATTTCATCCGATTTCTTCATCTTCTGATTGTGACATTCTTCAACGTGACCTAATTAATATTTCCAACTAATGCTTGTCCAATAATTTATTTTTAAACCTTGTTAAATGCCAAATAGTTTCATACTACAGGAAATTCTCTCCAATTTTGTTCAACTACTCCCTAGATAATAAAATTCTAACTCGTAATGATCTCGTTACTGACCTTGGAGTAAAATTTGACAAGGAATTAACATTTGTGACACACATAAATTTTATCTGTAATGCAGCCTTACGCTTACTGGGTTTCATCATTCGCAATACACGTTCTGTTACTAATGTAAATGCAATCGTTTGTTTATTTTATTCCTTGGTACGATCAAATTTGGAATACTGTTCTCTTATTTGGAGTCCTTCTGCTGAAGTTCATCAGGATCGCATAGACACTATTCAAAAAAAGTTCCTTAAGTTTTTATTCCTTAAAGGTTCATTCACAAATGAAAATTAGGTTTAGATTTATAGTTTATTCTTTAGATTTAAAGACTTTGGCCGCATATTATGTAATGACTCCATTCTCACTTTAGAATTTAGAGTCTCTAAATCCAAATCATAAAGCTAAACATTGCAAGGTCCAAACTTTAGGTTTATGATTTAGTTTGGCGTCACAAACTTCACCAATGAGAACGAGTCTGAAATGATATAGACATATACACCCATCTTTATTTAGTATCCACTTGGTGGATTCGGCTTTTTAAACAAATGCGAGAAGAACATGGAGACTGTCATAACTTAATTGCTGAAATATGACCAATAATGCCAAGCGAATGACAGATTTACGGCGCACCGGTGGCTTGTTGAGTACTGCTCTAACGATATTTTAATCTTGTTTTTGAAGCATTTACACAGATGTCTGTACATATCAAAACTAATTTTCAGGTAATTTAAACTTACACTTATGAATGACTTACTTAAACCTAAACAAAAACCATAAACCTAATTTTCATTTGTGAATGCACCTTAAAACATATGGTACATATCCTGACCGTTTCATGTCTTATCACCAGTTGCTACTTACATTTAACTTTTTAACTCTTTGCGAGCGACATAATATTTATTCTGCTTACCATCTTTCTAAGATAATCCACAACAATGTTGATGATCCACAGTCATTAAATCTTATTAACTTTCACGTACCTATGTACCTCATTAGTGAGACTGTACTCTCTATTATCATGATTATAGTTTATTTGTTTGTTTATGCACTTATTCGTTTCTTTATTTAGTTATCTATGCACTTATAATAACCAAACAATTATACTGTTAATGTTCTTATTAGGATTCGTTGCAAGTGATATTTGTAGTTAGTATTTAATTGCGATGGCCATTGCATAAAAATATTGTTGCATATGTGTTCATTGTTTCTCATGCTCAGATTAAGGGTTGGCGCCAGGCAGTCGAGCGCTGTAGACACTTGACACTGCAACACAGGGCCATCTGGCATTCCGTACATGATGACAGACTTATGATGTTCTGGAAATTTCCACGAGCCACCCAACCACCCACTCACACCGGTGACGGGGAGGTGCAACCCTTAACCCCGAAACGCCTAAGATCGGAAGGAGGCAAGAGGGATATTTTGGTTTAAATACGGGAATAAACTCTGTATTCGGCAGTCTGGTTTCGACCAGACTCACAGACCTTGGACCTCTGGCATGGTTGACATGTTGGGTAACCCAAGGCTCTGGACTCACCAAACTTACTCACAGACCTTGGACCTCTGGCATGGTTGACATGTTGGGTAACCCAAGACTCTGAACTCATCGAACTTTTACACTTGGCTTGTCCGAGGTAAGTTCTAAGTCTACCTTCGACTTTGTTTCCCATACCTTTTCCTACTTTCCGCCCATCCAGTTACTATGGCTAGCCAGGCACGTTTGGGAACCTCCACTACTTTCCGCCCATCCAGTTGCTATGGGTAGCCAGGCACGTTTGGCACCTCCACCATTTTTCCTCCCATCCAGTTGCTATGGCTAGCCAGGCACGTTTGGGAACCTCCACTACTTTCCGCCCATCCAGTTGCTATGGCTAGCCAGGCACGTTTGGGCATCTCCACCATTTTTCCTCCCATCCAGTTGCTATGGCTAGCCAGGCACGTTTGGGAACCTCCACTACTTTCCGCCCATCCAGTTGCTATGGCTAGCCAGGCACGTTTGGGCACCTCTACCATTTTTCCTCCCATCCAGTTGCTATGGCTAGCCAGGCACGTTTGGGAACCTCCACTACTTTCCGTCCATCCAGTTGCTATGGCTAGCCAGGCACGTTTGGGCACCTCCACCATTTTTCCTCCCATCCAGTTGCTATGGCTAGCCAGGCACGTTTGGGAACCTCCACTACTTTCCGCCCATCCAGTTGCTATGGCTAGCCAGGCACGTTTGGGGAACCTCCATACCATCCTCCCTATTCACCTAATTTGGCTCCCTTTTTCCATTACGATGAACTTAACTTGGACAAGCACTATATTATGATTGATTGTTGTCACAATGATATAACTAATTTATATCTATATAACCTAGTATTGGTTGTCAATCAAACGTAATTTTGCGGGTCTAGTTGCTTTGCAGCCACCCAAACTCAAGATGTGTGCCGTATCAGCACCGAACGCTGGCATGTCTACGTTCACTTGGGTATCACTTTACAAATTACACCCCGACGGGTACGACACAGGTACTTGTCGGGATAGACAGTATGGCGACACAGTCGCATACTGTAGACGCCTCGGCTATGCCGGGCGGCCTGTAAAAATGGTGAGGCCGGTCCAGCGGCGAACCAGGATTGTGTTGCTAACTCCACGCTTTCCATACAAAAAGCAGGCCGGCGGCGACGCCGAGCGTCATGGCAGTTCGGATGAAACTCCGAACTTACCAAACTTACACACTCACCTTCACTTACACAATTACGTTTATAATTGACTATCAATATACAGGTCGAATTAAAGTATTATTTTCAATGTTGTTAATATTAAATTGTTGGGACAACCTTTATATGTTACTATGTTTAATTTGTTATAAATCATTTGTTTACATTGTGTCTCGATGTCTCTCTGTACGAGGTTTTTGCTGTGGTTTCCCTCGCACGTAAGGCGAATGCCAGAGAGCGGACCTTTCCACAGCAGGGTGTCGTGTTCAAACCCTCACACCCGACCATATTTCTCATATTATTTACTATTTGCTTTCATGGTTAATTTTCAATAAATGCACAAAGCTAGACAAATTCTGTCTGCTTTTTGGAGAGAACATTATTCTTTAATTACGTCAAATACCTATCCCGATTCCTCCACTTTTGACAGCTACTCTATATTACGAACCAGGTAAAGGGTTACTTATTAAAAATAAACACAACGTACCTTCTATTAGACGAGGCCATGGTCAAGGTAAAAGGTATACGTATGTACGGTTACATTAGATACTCATTTACTTTTTATTTACTAGCAGCAAGTACCAATATTTTCTTCTCTTCTCCTATTAATAAAATGTGTCTTTTATACAATTCTAAATTTTCGTCTCTAGATATCTTCCTTCTATCGTTTAAGCAATTTTCCACTGTCTTCTGAAGTTTTCCGTTGGTCAAAACCACAACCCCTCGTTATTACCTCGTTAAGTTATTTCTTTACCCACCTACTTTGTTCCTCAAACTAGTTTTCCTCAGTACTGTAATTGGGCTCTGCCTGTTGTATGGAGTATTTAATAATAATAAAAATAAAATAAAAAAAATTGTATTCGTAAATTGGTAAATAACGATAAAAATAAAAATGATACTTTTCTAATATGAATTCTTGAATAACACACAATAAAATTTGGAAATAAAAAGGTCAGTTTAAATTCTGCAAATCTTTGTCAATTTTTATTTGTTATTGTACAATTATTTTGACATATATTCATATTATAATTAATTTTGTTAGACATACAAACTTTACTATCGGAGTTCACGTATAAAGGTTTTGTTATTTTCACATGGCATCCATAAATTATCAAAATATATGCTAACCAATTCTATCGATCAGATCACAAAATTGAGCGTAATTAATTTGATGTTAATTTAAGTGCAAATGGGTCATTAGTTTAATTTATCTCCCCCATAAACCTAAAACCTCCAAGTCCCAGTTCATCTCATCCCGTTTCCGAAAACTAACGTAATTGTTCGCTGGCAAATCTCTCATTTTCTTTACAAAACACTTTAATTACGAAATTTAAATCAGCGTCGTAAATCCACGATTAAGCAGCCACGAAATACATTATGTCGCTCGCCGGATAGCAAGTGTCTGTGAGTTGATGGTTAAGACCTTAATGCCCTAATCCCTAATCGGGAAGTTAGATGGCCGCGTAGAAATAATTAATCAACGAGAATGAGGACAACCAATAAGACACTGATAATACGAAGAAGGATAATAAAAGGAGATAGATAAAATGGAATAATAACTAAAGTTGTGTTGTATAAAATTACAAAATAAATTACAAGAAGATTATGTTTTAGTTTACTATAGTGAGATATAATATATTTATTATATTTTCACTTTTATTATTTTCATAATCTTGCAGAAAAATTGTATTTATTTTTTTATTTGAAATCGTATCTAAAGTGCCCAAAAATCGTCATTAAAAGTTCAAATATCGGCCCTAAAGTAGTACATTATATGCAGAGGCATAAACTTTTAATTTTGGCTGTGGGTGCACTACTTTTATTTTAAATAAGAGCATATGAGCCAAGCTCATAACCTTTTACTAAATTTTACAACTAGGAGTTACTTACTAAAATAGATTAGTACAATTAATACTAGTGATACTGGCGTTCATAATTCCACTATTAGCTTATTTTAACTAGTAGTAAAGTATATATGGCATCCCTGTACTATTAATGAAAACGTTGAAGGAAAGAGATAGATGTATACAGAAATAAATATGTTAGCAGAAATGAAAGATCTGTTAATACAGGTTAGAGTACTACTAATAACAATATTGGTTAAAAAACTTTGAATGTGGAAATTAGCAAAAGAAAACTAAAATAGGTAGGTATCATATTTAAATGCAAGTGGATTTCATTTTTGATATTATGACACGTTTAAGATGTATTTACTTAAAAATATGTGTTTTTTAGCTGAATAGTAATAAAAAATATGTTACAGTATTGCTTATTACATATGCCTTACTTTTTAGTCTACACTAAATTGAAATATTAATGAAATTTCCTTTGTTGGATTTTAGAGTCATTGTTGTAATCAATGTTATTGGACTGTAAATATCCTTTATTGTAATCAACATAAGAAATATTACAAGTATAGTTTGCCATATAATAAAGTCGGAAAAACTGTGTAATAAATATTTGTATATTTTCCTAAATGCATTTTCTGTAAATTTTTCCTCTTTCTTATTTTCTTTAACAGCGGCAAATGATTTTTCACGCACCTCACGTATCTCTATCCATGTTTTAAAAAATTAGATATTATTATAACAATTGACAGGTAATACATAAAATAGCCTTTGGTGCTACCGGTGCTACTAATTATCACTACTAAATTTCTCTTTTATTAGGTACTACTAAATTATACTTGTACTAGTTTTACTTTATAAGCGCAAATAATTTAATAGTGAATAGTTGGAATCATTAGTAGTGCTACTAATATTTAGTAAAAGATTATGAGTTTGGCTCGTTTTTATAACTGCAAAGTAAAAATGGCATAGTTAATTCATGATTCATACATTAAATTGTGTACACACCGTAAATAAAATTAATATCTATTATTACAAAAGAAATTTATATTTATATACAGGATGCCCCTAAAATACGTATACATGGCTTAACCACAGACTCCCGGTCCCAAAAATAATACAATTTAAGTAAATTAACCTATATCCGAAAGTGTACCGTTTAGCCAGCATTCTGCTTCAAAGTTCTTCTGAAAAAAAATAATTTTGCTTATAATAACAGAATGCTTTGTTTGTTTTGAATGAAATTTTGGTATGATAATCTACATGGATATGCCATCTTTTAAGATGAGACTTTTTATTATTAGTGAACCACTATTGTACGAAACTTATGTGTCACGACTGTGATTAGTCCATAACTTTCTTTTAATCGACCGATATTACAAAATATGAATTATAATTAAACTGTTAGGGCAAAATTACTGCGGGATAGGGATGGGCAAAAAAGAATATCGATCTAGAGAATCGATGCGAATCAAAACTTTTAATATTGATCTATTGTCAGATCGAGATACAAAATATCGATCTGCAATAAAGCGGTTAATATTCCTAAATTTAACTAGAAATAACAGTTGGTAGTACAATGGACCTTTTCAGTTTAACGGCTATCTCTTTCTATCGCTGCAAATAGTGAGAAAATTGAGCGAACAACTGCCAGTTGGGCTGTCAAACGAAACGTCAAAAATATTGCAGTCATTAAAATACTTGTATTCTCAGTGAAAATTTGAAAATTGTGACTTCAATAAAAGCTTTTGTAACTTATTTCGATAAGATTTTTTAAAGTTATCTAAGATATTCTCACATTCTACGTCTAAATTTTTTAGAAACAAACGCCATAGATCTCCGTTGTTCTTACTGTGCGCAGATCCCCATTGCGCATATCTTCTATCTCTTTAAATTGAAAAGGTCCATTAAAACACTGCATGTCACTATTTCTGACAATATTGTTCAAACACAAAAATTGTTATCTGTTTTTGGCAATGTATTCACTTGTATACCAAACCGTAACAAAATTGTTGAATTTATTTTTTAACAATATTGATAAGTTAACAATGGGCACGAGAATAAGGCTGATTAAATGGAAAGTTAAAAAATCTGATGTGGCCAGCACATTACCTTCCGTCAGTTCTATATATTTTGTACAAATTTCATACAGAAAGTTCCTTGCTAAAGATTATATTTCTTGTACTTTACCTTCCGGCAGTTGCATGTATTTTATGCAAATTCCATACAGAAAATTTATAGCAAAAGATCCTATATTTCCAGTAAAATTATAAGACAAACACACTATGTCAATTTCACTTGATACTGACATCTTTCAGTCAAAATTTTCTTAATATAGTAGCTGTTTCCATAGCTATGGCTACTTTATGAAATTTAATTTCTATATAATTTATTAACTCTATATCCATTTAATATTAAGTATAAAATGCAGTCAAATCGTATAGAGGATACAATGTTCTTTAATATTTATAATAACATTAAATGTAAAAAAATGATATTTAACATAGTTTTTTCAAGAAAAACTGTCAAAATCTTCAAAAGAGGGTACTTCCGGTTGTCCAATTCTAACCAAAATCTAATCAGCTCTTTACATGGATGTAACGAAAAGAAATACGAAAGAATTATAATTTTTAGAATTGTAGCATGGAAGTTATCGTAGACGAAAATTTTGTTACACACACACACACACACACGCACGCGCGCGCGCACACACACACACACACACACACACACACACGCACGCGCGCGCACACATACACACACACATACACACATGCACATACACACGCACACACACATACAGACCTCATCGTAAAAATAGTAAAATCGTATTCTAGGGACCCTAAAACGTGCTTATTCATCCTTACCTAAAGGTGACGGAAGGTAAAAAATGAAGTATATGCGAATATGAAATAACAAAACTTCAGGTAGCAGAATCTATTGTTTTTATGACTATATTATCGTTTGTACACTGTTTGTAGTACAGAGTAGAAGTAGACCATTCAATTGGTGGCTGCCTATTAATTGACACATTAATTAAACCAAAGAATAAATATCCTACAATATGTTTGAAACATGTTTTAGTACAGCTTGTTTCGTTCTTTGTAATTATTAAACATTGGACAATGATATCGCTTTAATATGCTCAACCCATATTGCATTAACTCCACAGAACACAAAGTGAGTGTAATATCCATCCAATATATCAAACCTCACAAAACATAATTCACTTGATCAATTGATGCCATTCAAGCATCTAATCCTTTGTAGCTCTGGCTCATTTCTGTTTTACATGGTGTAATATTAATTGGTTGTCCGGCACGCCGTCAGCTCGAGCTCGGCACAAGGCCATTTGACCCTCACTTCACGTCGGTCTATTATTCAGCACTGAATACAGCTGGGAACAGCGAGCTTGCCGCTAAGATCAGATGCATTAGAGATTGCACTAAGTTAGATTGAAATGATGTCGTTCTAACGCCATTAGTGTAAGTTATTCATTAGTAATGGGATTCACTGTAACGTAAATTTATTATTGTAAGTTTGCATGTAATGAGGGATTGAATTTCTAATTAGCAAAAGGAAAAAATATTGAAAATAAAAATGACTATTGCACTCATAAATTTATAAACCAATCCAAATTCAGGATTTTATCTAGTTAGTAGTTACGAAATTTCATTTCGACAAAATACCTTCACAAAAAAAAATCTGATGTGTCCAGCATGTTATCTTCCGTCAGTTACATGTATTTTGTACAAATTTGATACAGAAAGCTCCTTGCAAAAGATTCTATTTCTTTTTGTACATTACCTTCTGGCAGTTGTATGTATTTTATACAAATTCCATACAGAAACTTTCTAGCAAAAGATCCTATATTTCCAGTAAAACAAACATAATATGTCAATGATCCTTTCCAATTTAAAGAGATAGAAGATATGCGCAATTGGGATCTGCGCATAGTAAGAACAACTGAGATCTATGATGTTTGATTCTAAAACATTTAGACGTAAAATGTGAGAATATCTCGGATAACTTTAAAAAATCTAATCGAAATAAGTTACAAAAGCTTTTATTGAAGGTAAAATGTCTAACGATGCAAATTTTCACTAAGAATACAGGTATTTTAATGACTGCAATATTTTTGACGTGTCGTTTGACAGCCCAACTGGCAGTTGTTCGCGCCATTTTCTTACTATTTGCAGCGATAGAGAGAGATAGCCGTTAAATTGAAAAGGTCCATTGCATTGACACTGAGAACTTTCAATCGGAATTTTCTTAATATAGCAGCTGTTTTTAAAGTTATAGCATAGCTGGCTAATTTATGAAATTTAATTCCTTTATAATTTTTACCTTCCGTCATACCTTTAGGTAAGCAAGGTATTTTTTTTTTTTTGGTCAAAAAATTCGATGGATTTTTGTTGCCTGTATGTCTGTGTGTATGTGTGTGTGATGATTTTTTCTCCGTCTATCTCCAACACAATATTCTTTAATATTTATTATAACATAAAATGTGAAAAAATTATTATTTTTAACATCGTTTTTTCAAGAAAAACAATTAAAATCTTCAAAGGGGGTACTTCTGGTTGACCAATTATAACCAAAATCTAATCAGCTCTTCAAACCAAAGACAATACCTTCCTTACCTAAAGGTGACGGAAGGTAAAAATCGCACCATGAAAAAGGTTGGTAAAAAGTCGGACCACGACAACCACGAAATAATCCTGGTTTCTCTGGTATTTTTATCCCCACTACTACATCATCATAACAAAATTAAACGATATACGTCAATGTCAAATTTCTAAACCGAATTAGTGGTATTACTAATAATTATTGTAGATGTAAGTATGAAAACATGATTTATAATTCTTATATTGTTGGTTGTGTTTTTATTATTGGCATTAATTGTAATAAAGTGTTCAATTTCGTTGTCATATTCAACGTTATCATTCATTTGGTTAGTTTTTATTTTTATTAGGTTGTGTCAGTTTTAAATGTTATATAATTCAATGTCAATCTGTCCCGAAATAGGTGAAAATATTCAGGAACCATGGTGTACCAGAAATGAAGATACTGGTTTTTTGGTAGACTTACGGAACATAGTATAAGAAAAATTTTGACATATGTCAATATGACAAATATTCAAGTTAAGTGCATTATTCATCATGTTTATTATTTTAGAATAAAGTAAACCGTGTTAAGAAAGATACACTAACGTAATCTGTATTTATTATTGGACAGCTTTTATTTATTTTATTTTCATTTTATAGACTGTTGTTGACAAATCTGTATTGTAATAGTATTTTTCTATTTCGGTGTTCTTATGAGTCTATAAAAGCACTGTTTATCTCTGAAAACACGACGTTTAGAAGATCTATAAACGTACTGTTTTTGGCGCCTTTCATGTTCTAGAGGTGGTAGTCATGTCATGTTTTCATAACTGACAGATAACCTTAAAATGGTAAATTATTTGTGTTGAAATATTACTTCTAATTGAGGATTTTTATCATTTCTCTAGGTGATAAGACTAGAAAGAAAAGAAATTTATAGCTATAGCTGTGTTAGTTAAGAAAGAATAAGAATCTGTGAAGTTAAAATTTCAACTAAAAAATTATGAAACAAGAAACAATGCGCTCAGGTTTACTTTGTCAAAATTATTAAAACGGTAAATTTTATTTATTACAATTTAAATTTATGGTAATGCAATTTTGATTTAAATGTATTGTTGTAAATCACAAGATACACAACTATCAAATTGTAAAATTTCAATTTTTAGCGGGAAGCGCTACCAACATAACTGATAAAAAAACACCAACTCATATTTTTGACACCCTTTTTAAAAAATCTAATTGTAAAATTTCCTCAATAGAAGAAATAGTATAAAAAACATGTATCATAAGGCCTGTTGACACACTCGTCCTTTGTAAAACTCGCCTGGCGGCTCATTTCCAAACTTGGACTCGTACGTTAACAGATTGCCTTATGATACTTGTGTTTTAATCCTACTATTTCATAAAACCATACTGTTAAATGTGATTTAACGGTACTCTATGCTCAACTAATATATGCGTTATAAGAGCAACGGTTGTTATTTTTTTATAACAGTGCGACATTATTAAAAATCAAGTGTTTCTAAAAAAAATCATACCTGTCAATATATCCTGGAAAATAGAATTTTTAGAAAAAAAATACAGAACGTCACACAGCCGATATGAAAATAACAGCCTCGGTTGATTATAAAATCTCGGCTATCCCCTCGACTTTACTATATTCAACTGCGTCTGTTATTTGGTTCATATCAGCAATCAGCCTTATGACGTTAATAACTATGCCGTACAGATACAGTTATTACTTAGTTACCAGCCTACTTTTGTACATGTAAGCAAAGGCTTAATCTCCTGAAACCGGTAAATAAAATTAATTACCCCTCTTTCACCTGTTAAAACAGCTCAAGGCGTTTAGTCATCCAAATATACACATTAAACTAGAGTGAAGGATAAATGTGGCACGAGAACGAAACTTGTTGCGTAGGGATATCCGATGAAGTATTAATTACACAGCCTAATTAAATAGATGATGACTTACAATCCCTTTGTACATTTACATTTCTGTTCAAAGCAGAACCTAACCTAACTCAACCTCAAATTTAGTAAGCAGTGACTACACCATAAATAAGAACAAACATATAATTAAAAGAAACTAAATTCTATACATTCACAGTGTGTAGCGCCAAATAAAAGCATCATCTATGAATTGGCACCCGAACTATTTTTGTCTAACCTACATTAACATCCTCCTCAAGTTTCATTAATATACGTGCATTCAGGGCTGGAATATGTTTAGTACCGGATGGGGTTGGTCCAGGCCAGTCATTTGAACCGCTTTTTTTAAAATAATTCTAATCATTATAATATTTTGTTTAATAATTTACTTTTTACCTCCCGTTACCCTTGGTAAAGAAGGTATAGGAATCGTGAAAAAAATCGCATATCGAAATTTTGGTAAATGACCACGTTTTAAGGCCCTTAGAATCCAATTTTAGCATTTTCACGATGATGTCTGTGTGTTTGGATCCTCCACTCTAACTCAAATACTATCATTCAGAAAATTTTCAAACCTTGTATTGCTACCTTATTCTCTAATATGAAATGAGCCATTAAATTTTGGTGTAAATCAGATAACCGGAAATGGCACTTTATTTGAAGCTGAAAATAGATTTTCTTCGAAAAAAAAACCTTTAAATGTTATTTTTTCGCAATTTATATTATGAAAATTAAAGATTATTGAATTGAATTATTGTTTCACATGCTAACAACTTTATTGTTCTCGCCTTTTACAGCCGTGTTGCCAATCTGGCCATGATATATATCGAATATAACTGACATATGCAACATCCCATATTTTTTTCAAAAAAACAACATAGGTATTTAAATATTACAAAATGTTCAGTCTAAATATCTTTGGGGGCGTTTTATAAGTCTTCCGGCTCTCGATCGAAGTGCATCAGGGGGCTGCTCTACCGGAGCTGTGTTGTCTTCTTCTGGTATCGGTGCAGTCTTCTCCGTTTGCTTTTTTGGTGTTTGATTTTCATCGGATTTTCTTACCTCTTGAACCGGATCTTCGTTGACTTCTTCCTGGTTGGCTGAGTCATGTTCATTGGTTGACTTCTCTTCGGTTGTTCGTATGTGGATTCTATTTCTTCGGAACTCATGCCCGTTTACGTCCACAATATATGAACGATCGTCTAGAACGTCTTTGATAGTTCCTCTTCTCCACGGATCTGCTCGTCGGGCTGGATTTAATTGTGCTCGTACGTTTTGCCCGTATATTAATCGAGGTAATTCTTTGGAATGTTTATCATATTGGAATTTGTATTGGGATTTCCTATTATTAATTTTCTCTTTGACAAAAGGAATGGTATTTGGTAATAATAAGGAGTTGTTAATTGGAAGAAAGGCTTTGGTTCTACGAGACATTAGTCTTTGTACTGGACTAGATCTCATGTTCTGTGTTGGAGTGTTTCGCCATTCCAGAATTGCTTTCCACAAATCTGTGTTTTCCTTCTTTGTTCTTTTTAAAATCTTCTTCGCGATTTTTACTGCAGATTCTGCCTTCCCATTGGATTGATGATGATGTGGTGAACTGGTTACCAGATCAAATTCCCATTCTTTGGCAAATTGTTTGAATTGTTTGCAATTTATTTGTGTGCCTACATCTGTATCCAATATATCCGGAATTCCATGTCGGCTAAAATTTTGTTTACATGCTTCGATTATTGCTTCAGCATTCGTTTTCTTCAGGGGATTTAATTCCCAAAAATCTGAATAATAATCTACAGTGATTAAATAATTTTCGTTTTCAAACATGAACAAATCCATTCCTATTCGTTCCCATGGTCTGGACGGTGTGTGATGTGTTATCATAGGTTCTTTTTGTTGTGCTTTTTCTGTTTCTTGACATACTTTACAATTCTGTACTTCTCTGTATATATCTTCTGTCATTCTCGGCCAAAATAAAACGTCTCTGGCTCTTCTTGTTGATGCTTCTGCTCCTAAATGACTTGAATGAATGCGTTTCAACATTTCATTTCTCATTTTTTCGGGTATAATTACTTTTGTGCCTTTGAATAAAATTCCGTTTTGCACACTAATTTCGTCTCTGTAGTTCCAAAATTCATGAATATTTGCCGATACTTCTTGTTTTTTCTCTGGCCAACCTTGCTTAATCCATGTAGCCAGTTCGCTTAATTTAATATCTATTGACGTATTCTGCTGTATTTGTTTCAATCTATCTTCCGTTAAATTGATGTGTTGCATCATGTTTACGTTTCCAATAGATTTAAATATATTATCTTCTTTTTCGACTTTATTTGACTTCACTGGTAATCTTGACAAGAAGTCCGCTATGTACATCTTACTCCCTTTTATATATTTTACGGTGATGTCATAATTTTGTAAATTCAGTCGCATTCTTTGCAGTCTTCTTGGAATCTTTAAAATTGACTTTTTAAATATTGACTCCAGTGGTTTATGGTCGGTCTCAACCGTTACATTAGTCCTACCACTCAAATATTGGTGGAATCTGTTACATCCGAAAACGATTGCTAGACATTCACGTTCAATTTGTACGTATCCATATCTTTCTGTTTCAGTGAGTGTGCGTGAAGCGAATGCTATCGGCTTGTCATCTTGCAATATCACAGCTCCTAAGCCATAACTGCTTGCGTCACATTGAAGCGTCACTGGTTTCTTCACATCATAATACTGTAATATTGGCGCGCTTGAGATGATCTTCTTTATATACTCAAATGCTTCATCTTGCTCAGCATCCCATGTCCATTCTTTATTTTGATGAGTTAATATTCGTAACTTCTCTGTTAATTCTGAAAGGTGTGGAACAAATTTTGCAAGATACGTAACACAACCTAAAAAACTTTGCATTTCTGTCTTGTCTTTTGGTTTCGGCATTTTTTGTATTGCATTTGTTTTTTCCGGATCGGGTTTTAACCCTTCCGACGTAATAAGATGTCCCATGTATGTGACAGTTTTCACCTTCAGTCTCATTTTGTTCTTATTTAATTTCAAATTTACAGATCTTGCTCTGTCTAAAAGTGCTTTTAGTTTGTGGTCATGGTCTCGGATGGCTTCTTCGTCCGTATCACCACAACCATATACTAAAATGTCGTCTGCTATTACTGCAATACCTTCTAACCCCTGCAGAACTTCGTGCTGCCTGCGCTGGTATTCCTCTGGTGCAGTATTTATACCGAATGGCATTCTTTTCCAGCAGTAGCGTCCTATCGGTGTCCAGAACGTCGTCAACCTGCTGCTTTCTTCGTTTAAGCATACCTGCCAAAATCCATCTTTTGCATCTAACACCGAAAATATTTTAGCTTTAGCTAAGTCCGGAGTAATGTCTTCTATTGTTGGAATTTGGTAATGCGCTCTTTTTAATGCTACATTTAATTCTCTTGGATCCAAGCAAATTCTGATTTTGTTGGGTTTCTGTACTATGATCATGTTGCTAATCCAGGGTGTTGGTTCCGTAACCTTTTCTATAATTTTCTTTCTTTCTAGGTCTCTGATTTTTTCTATCACTTTTTCTTTGAGTGCTGCTGGTATTCTTCTAGGTGTTTGCTGACTTGGTTTTACGGTTTCATCGATTTCTATTTTATATTTTCCAGGAAGCTTTCCTAAGCCTGTAAACACATCTTCATATTCTTCCAGAATTCTTTTCTTGTCTAATTCTTGATTTATTTCCGTTATTTTATAAAGTTCTGTTTCTATTTTGATCAATTTTAATCTCTGACAACATTGTGCTCCCAACAATGGTTTCTGTTTTGTATCTATTACCTGAAAGTGTACTTTATACTTCTTCTCTTTGTGCCATACTCTGAGTGTTACTTCACCTAGTGGAGTTATCATTTTACCACTGTAACATTTGAGCTTCAGATGACTTTCATTTAGTTTCGGTTGCTTTGTTTCTAGGATCCTACATAAATCTTGATAATTTATTGCATTACATGTAGCTCCTGTGTCTAACTGACATAAAATGTTTCGTTTTTTGTCTTCATGACCAAGTGTTAGTTTAGTGAATAACTGCTTACGATATTCAGAGTTGCTACTCACTTGGTATATCGATTCTTCTGACTCGTTTTCAGCTTCATCGTCTACTTCTTCTTTAATCGCATGTATTTTTTTTCTTTCTTCTCTTGTTGTGCACACACTAGCAAAATGATTCTTCTTTCCGCATTTTTTGCATACTTTGCCGTAGGCAGGGCATAATTCCTTCTTCCATTTATGTGTTTTACCACAATATCTACATTTTTTCAACTCTATTTCTTCTTTCGTTGCTTTTTGTTTATTTCTTATTCCTTTCTGAAAATTTATTTCTTCGTCATGATTTGACAGTCCCGCCATGTGCATTGCTGTTAATTCTCCGCTTCGACAAACATCAATGGCTTTTTCCAACGTTAATTTTCTGTCTTCTATCAATTTTCTCATAACATTTTTATTTCGTATTCCTAGAACTAACCTGTCTCTTAAATTTTCTTCTAGAACTTCTGCGTGAAATTCGCATGAATTGGCTAATCTTCGTAGTTTATTTATATACTGATTTATGTTTTCATTTGGTTCTTGCACTGCCGTGTAAAACAATGATCTTTCATAGATTATATTTCTTCCAGGTTCGAAGTGTTCTTTTAAGTATTTCAAAATGGAGTCAATTTTCGTTTGTTCAGCTTCTGGAATATTTAAATTTTCAAGAATTCGAGCACAGTCTCGTCCCATTACAGCTTTTAGGATTGCTACTCGTATAATTTCTTGTTTCTTATTTATTTCTGTGGCTATTTCATAATTTCTCCACTGTTTCTCAAACATATCCCAATTTCCCGCCAGATTTTCCTTGTCTTCCACATCCATTTGTGTGGGAACTGGTATCATAGCTGCTATTCCTTGTGCCATTTTCTTTTCAAATGTCACGTATGTTCTCTACAAAACTCAATATTAGTCGTTTTTATTCGTTTTTTTATTCTCTTTTACTTATATTTTCTTTCTTTTAACCTGACACCATGTTTCACATGCTAACCACTTTATTGTTCTCCCGTTTTACAGCCGTGTTGCCAATCTGGCCATGATATATATCGAATATAACTGACATATGCAACAATTATATATATATATATATATATATACATATATATATTATGGATAAATTTATAAAATAATATAAAATTAAAATCCCGGAGCCTACCATTAAAACAAAACTTCTTCTCTGTCCGATAACTGTCCTGTCAAAATACTAATAATTTCAAATTAATAGTTGGTAACGTTTTGAAACAAAAAAAGTAAACTTAACATTAGTTATATGGAAAAAAACTAAATATAGTTTCCAACATGAGTAAATATGTAAGTACCTATGTATTTCAATTAATAAAAATTAAATGGCGAGAGGTATTGTGTTGGCCACATCAGATTTTTTCTTTCAAAACGTCTATGATTTGCTCATATTTTATATTATTTGTGTTGATAAAAATGTGACAATAAATTTGTACATTGAAAATAATTTTTAATATGCTAACATGTGTAATAGTTATTTATCCAACAAAAGTGTAAACAGAAGCTTTATGCCATGAGGTCAAGTATTTCGTGACGAAGCTTACCGAGTCACGAAAATTATTGACCGAATATCATCCGTATTTATATTTTTGTCAATTTTTTTATTGATTAAATTATTATATGAAAAGCTGTAGCAGGTATGTTATTATTTATAATTTGATAAAAGTTATTTGGATCTAAATAAAATACATCCATGTATGATGTCGGTAATACAAAATTAAGTATTTATTGCGCAGGGCCGCTCCGTGGGTATAAGGCGCCTTTGTGTTATGTTATATTTTAGCGCCCCTTCCCCCTAATGAAGTACAATTTGCAAATTAAAGTTTAAACTATACTTTTTGTTCTTCAAAAATGCTAGTTTTAATATATTGATGAAATTTTCCTAGATTCATTCTTGTAATCAATAGGTTATAATCTAAATCGTTTGTCGATTTCAGTATTTATGTGCATTTGATTTTTCGCAAAATGATAGTAGGTATTTAAATATAGGATTCATTGTGGGATCCATTCATGTAATCAATATTCTTGAGTTATAATCAATATATTCATTGTTGTAATCAACATTTCATATTTATTATTTCAATATAACAATGCTAGAATAATCGAATAACCGATCGGTACTATAATTATTTTACTTATAACTAGAGCTCTAATGCAAACAAATTAGAAAATATATTTTCAATTCTAGCACGTTAATTTATAAGTTTTTTTGCAATTTTGTCTTTACGAATAAGAGCATTTTATAAAAATTTACTATTATTTACTTTACTGTCTTGAAACAGCGCCCCTCAAAGTCTACGCGCCTTTGGGCAGGGCACAACCTGTCCACCCGCACGGAGCGGCCCTGGTATTGCGAATTTAACAATTGGTTGTCAAAATGAAAAATAGCTATAAATATTGGCGCACATTCAAGAGTAGTAGGGAATTATTTCAAAATCAAGAATGTATATTATTTTTGTATGGATTTATTTATTTTTTCAACTTTAAATTTTTATAATTTATTTTTTAAGTTCATCAGGCCACGAGCCGTCACGGGCCATCGGGAAATTCCCGGTATCCCGCCGGGCCAGTCCAGCCCTGGGTGCATTGCAGTTCTTCTATGGGCGTAGTTTTCTGACCTCCTGAATTTGCCTCGTCATGGATCCTTCTCTCAAAATAAAATACACCTTTTAACACATATAAATAATTATTTCGATCGGATTTTAACATTTTCATTTTAAATAGGAACATGAATTTTTAGATAACCTACGTCAAATTCCGGACGTTGATTTTTAAATAAACTAATTGTAGATTAAAGTCCGAATGTTGATTGCATATACATTCAATTTAATTGTGAATTTTTATCTAAAACTAATTTCTCCTTAAAATCAATACACTGACAAATTCTTGTAAGAAATGAAGCCGTATAATATTTTATTACATCCACTAAGCCTGGTCCTAGTGGACTTTCATTCAACATTAACAAACCCGAAGGATTACAGCAGATTTGCCGGGCGCACTTACAGGCAATTATCTGCCGCGAAAAACGCTGCTGACGTGACGAAATTAACTGGAGCTTCTTGTGCCACTAAAAGCAACCTAGATGCTATAAACTTCACCCTGAAAACATTATATTGCCCAGATAATGTTCTGAGACGCGAAAGCAAAAATATCTTTACGAAAGGAACATTTTTATATAGGTTTGTTCCTACACCTAGTCCGGTCTGTCATATGTACGTCAGACGCATGCGCATTTTAAAAAATCATTCCAACCGACTGTTGTACAGGTTGATATGTTTGTTACTACAGACTTCGGACGCATACATGATCGCATCCGCGGACTATCAGATCCATCCACTGGTCTGTGCTATGTACTATTGTCAGCATGTATACGCTGCGAGGAAAATATCAAAGCATAACCTGTGATTGTTTATCTAGTTTCAAAAGTGAACATAAAGAGTGATTTGGAATTTGAATCTGATCCAGAATCATTCTGATTCATCTCATGAAGAAATTAATTTGAACTTCGGCCAACCTCGAATAAAAAAAAACAGTAATTATTTAGGTATGTACAGGGTGTCTCATTTTCGATGTTTTATTAAGGTATCTCGGGTAATATTATTGATAGAGCGAAACCGTTTGCACATTGCAAGGTCAACTTTTCGAGAAAAGTTTAATAGTCACCACAGGAATTTTCGATCTTTTTTTGTTTCTGAGCTACAGGCAAAACTCGTTTTTCGCTAATTTTGAAAATATATTATATCTTATATATTATGATAGAGAAAAAATGTTCTTATAAAATTTTTACCTTTTTTTAAATAGAATAAAATGGCGTAATTAGATTTTTTGAAAACTTAATAATTCTCGAGATATAACAATAACTTATGATTTTTTAAATGGGAACCTATGTTGAAAATAGTCTCGTCTTTTTGCTTATTTTATAAGCTTTTCAATAATATATAACAAGTCTACATTCTTTTGTTTTAAACATTAATAAAAGATGAATTATTCATTTATTGGGGTGAAAATATTGGAAATTATTAAGAAACAAATGAAAAAATCTATTCCAGATCATCATTTGCATATTTCTATTAGTATTTGTTTCAATTTTACTCGTTTTTTAAATTTATTTACTTCAAAAGCATATTAAACCATTGTGTTCAGATCGTGTCAAAGCCAACTGTAACGTCGATAAATAGTAATTTAACTAACCCGAAAATAATTGGTTAAGAATAATTTTGAGAACAAAATTAATAGATATTGAATCAAAATAAACAAATGATGATTTGTAATAAATTTTTTCATTTGTTTCTTAATAATTTCTAATATTTTCTCCTCAATAAATTAATAATTCGTCTTTTATTAACGTTTAAAACAAAAGAATGTAGACTTGTTATATATCATTGAAAAGCTTATAAAATAAGCAAAAAAAAGACTATTTTCAACATAGGTTCCCATTTAAAAAATCGTAAGTTTGTGTTATATCTCGAGAATTATTAAGATTTTAAAAAATCTAATTACGCCATTTTATTCTATTTGAAAAACGGTAAATTTTTTATAAAAACATTTTTTCTCTAACTATCATAATAAATAAGATATGAGATATTTTCAAAATGAGCGAAAAACGAGTTTTTGCCTGTAGCTCAGAAACAAAAGAAGATCGAAAATTCCTGTGGTGACTATTAAACTTTTCTCGAAAAGTTGACCCTGCAATGTGCAAACGGTTTGGCTCTATCATTAATATTACCCGAGATACCTTAAAAAAACATCGAAAATGAGACACCTGTACTGGATAAATAATTAATATTTGTTTTTCAATAATTTATTGACTGATATTTTATCTGCAGAGGAAGCAGTAATTAATTATAATGATAAGACAAGTCCGTTGTCCGTTCCAACCATACAAAGTTTCTTACATATGTCTGAATGAGTACATGAACAAGACATGCGCACAAATGGGTTCATGAATGCGTACACGAACGCATCCAAAAAGTCGTGTAGGAACAAACCTATACATTCTTATCTATTAAACTAATTTACCATAAAGACTTATTAATTACACAAAACAGTTTAAAATTAATTTTCTTAGGATTAAATCCTGGGCGTCAGAACTACAACCAGTCACTTAACACGTTGACTGCGCGTTTTGTACGTTCATTCTGAATCCAGCATTACTGCATGTGTGAATTTTGTTCAGTACTGAGTTAAAACATTGAGCTACTGTGTTGTCCTTTGTTTATCGTTCTGGCTCATTCTATTTTGAAGTTAATTAATGTGAGGAAAATTACAAAACACGTATATTGAAAAGTTTTCATTTTGATGAACTAAAATAGAATATCCTGGAATAACATTTGTATCAGACATTTGGAAATATTTTTCACATCCTGTGAATAAAAACTTATTTCCTGTGTGTCATCCTAAAAATAATTTACAAGTTTAAAATGAAAATTTAATAACGCATAAAATAAACGGTCAGCAATAAATGTGAATTTCAATTAAATGTGTCAATCTTTTTAATTTGGACTACAAAGTAAATGGACATTGTAAAAAATCAAATCTTTTATTGTTAGTTTAGTTAGTCTTTCATTTATTATATTTATCGAATGTGCGTTTTAGTAATTATAAGCAACGCGTGATTTCGAAATGAAGTAACTGGAGACTTTTAAAAAATGTATAAAATCAGTTATTAGTCATTATCTAGATTAAATTAGTTTTATTCTTGTCAAATTGGTTTAGAATCTACATTTTATACATACATTTTACAATTAGGTCATGCAAAAAATTGTTCGTTTTTTTATTTAAATCGAACAAGCTGAGCTCTGACTCAAAATATGACACAGTCCATTCCCGGAAATCGAATATTTCTCATGACTCAGACTGTGGAAGCCTACGCAATTATTTCACGAACAAGCATAGTCTAATTTATCGATTTGTATGAATAAATTATTTTTATTTACATTTTTTGTTGTATAAAATCGTTTTAAAGTATGAAATTTTTAAAAAGTTGCAAAAAAACCAGCCATGTTGTGACGTCAGCGTTTCACACTGCAAGTTCAGACTCATTTCATACAGCCTTATTATATGACACAGAATTTCTAAAAGAAAAAATTGAGAATTACATATCTAAATATTTGATAGAAATGCTATAATATATTAATATAACATCACTCTATTCATTTTTATAAATATAATTCTCATTTGAACTGAAGTTATCCACGTATCACTCAGCTGCTGGTCATTAGTCATTTGTCATTCGTTTTTACTTTTCCGTCTGATTAACATTTGTCTACGTTGTTCGTTGTATATTCTTAGAATGTCATTACTGTTGCTTTGTTTCGTATCAAATCTGTATTTTTCAATACAAACAGTAACTATTTTTCGCGTTGTGTTTTTTTTTGTATCACGCGGTACTATTAAAAATATTTTCTCACTATTTTCGCTAGTATTTTGGCACGATGGCACAAAACAGCGTTTCACCGACATGTTTACTTTCGTAAATTTAAGGTTATCTTTAAATGTCACTTTGACGTTTAACCTAATGTGACAATCAAAATGGCCGCGTTGATGAAACGCTGACGTCACTGGGCAAGTGACGAGGCGGAGAAAAGCAGCCGCGTTTTGAACGTCATTTTTAATCGCATTTTTTTCAGTATTAAAGATTGATTTGAGGAAAAATAAAAAATGTGGGTCTATTATTTTTCATTGCCTACTCTATCGATTAAAGTTAAAAATGAAAAATCGTGCATGACCTCATTGGTAATTCATAATATTAAATTAACCCCTGTTTCATGATGCCTTTTTTGATCCGGTCTTGTCCTGACCCTAAGTTGTCTAATAGAACCTTTTAATTTCTTCCTTCTCTCTGAAATTCTCTGCACGATGTCCTTAGATGCCTAAATGTTTCCTCTTCTCTCCCGCATAGCCTGCACCTTCTCTCCTCACTTGATATCTAGTATTTGTTATTTTTCTCTTCATTACCACATCCGCATCTGGCAATCATCTTGATATTTTTCTTTTCGTCCAGTAAATACCGTGGTATTGACGTCGTTTGGATTGATTTATATCGTTTTTTGTAATTTGAGTTATTGTTATTTCATAATTTATGTGGCTAAAATTTTAGTCATCAGATATCTGAAATACTGATCTAGTTGCCATGATAACGTCTTTTGTTTGGTAATATTTGAACATCGTTCGCCGAACCTGACTCCATTAGATTTTTATCTTTGGGGCTTTGGGGTCACATGAAACAGATTATTTATGCAACTGAAATGCACACGGTGGAAGAATTACGCCAAAGAATACAGTAGGCTGCTGATATTATTAGGCATAACCAAGCAACCATATTAAGAACGCAGCGATTCATGTCCATTTCTCATTGCTGTATTTTAATGTTTACAATTCTAATTTTAAATGGTAATTTTTATGCGTATTAATTATATTATTCCACATGATCAGTAAGAATGTATATTCACAAATAACTGCAAACATTTACAAACAAATAAAACGTACCTATAAAAATACTGTTTACTTTCAAAATAATAAGCAATAAATATACATCAAAAAAGAATTCGCCATTAAAATTGAAACAGTTATACATTGTTAAATTCATATCTTTTATGTGTAAAAGTTCATAGGAAAATAATGTAACCTGTAAAAGAAAATATATTTAAAAATGTGACAAAGTATCTTTTGGATGATTTCACCAAATATTGAAGAATCAATATAAAACTGTAAAAAATCCGTTAACTTTTAAAAAATATACGAAATCTCAGTCATGTGGCATGCAGTATTTATTCTTACAAATCCGCGTTTCGGTACACATTTTCGTATTTATACAGGGTGTTAATTAAAAAGCGGGTCATAGGCATTCAACATGGGCAAATAGTTTTTCTTTGCACAAAACTTCCCATTTAATTTTAAACAGAGAAGTTTCAAATAAATGTTGTAGAGAATTAAATTCTCCACCTAATTCACTTTTATTTTGCATGTTTAGTAACCTATAAAATCCAATTTGAAATTTTACAAATATTGCTCATTTGTAGCGATACCCATGGAATTTAAAGAAAATTACAAAGGCACATCGCCAATTGTCAAAATTTTGATTTCGGTGGTTACAAAATAAAAATAAATAAAATTTATGCAGTGATTTAAGGCCTTATCACACTACAATCATATCTCTGACTCTTTTTCGGTGACTTATTTTGTATGACCAACTCGATCACACTGCAATTTCGAACAACCGTTTTTTCTGACTTTTAGTGGATTTTCATATTTGAAGTTGGTTATGATATGGTTTCTTTAATGACAACATATTTCAAATTTGTCATTTAACATATCAAATTATTTCAAGTAAAATGAATGCAAACGATGGGAAAATAATGCAATTGTGGGCAAACATAATAATTTTATGCGCATCAAACAAAAACTTCTGACGTCTCTGCAGTTATATTTTACTCCGTAAATTTACATTCCTGTACTTCAGATACAGTTGTACATGCGCAGTAGAGAAGTCAGCGATAAATAGTCAGAGGAAATGAAACCGATTCCATTTCATCTGACAACAGTATCCATGACTACCTTGTAGCTATCACACTGGAGTAAGTCAGCGATATGAACCGAAGTCATAGATAATGCGTGACAAGTCAGGGTTACTACTTCTAGTGTGATAAGGCCTTTAGCTGTAGAACATAAAAACAAAATATTTTTTGCACAATCGAGTTATTTTTTATGTTTACCGATAGAGTTTCCAAAACAGTAAGTCTTATTTACAAATTACTGGACAGTAAGTGATGTGAATCAGGTCGGTAAGTGATGTGCTTCACTTACCGTTCAGGAGGCGAGACGGTAAATAAATAAAAACAAAAATCAAAGCTTACTTCAAAAATGACAAATATTTTTTTTCAATATGTCAATCTAATTTTCAAATCTTATTTTTACCAGATTTTAGTGAATAAGCACGTTTTAAGGTCCCTAGAATCCGATTATAACATTTTTACGATGATGTCCGTATGTGTGTGTGTATGTGTGTGTGTGTGTGTGTGTGTTTGTGTGTGTGTGGGTGTGTGTGTGTGATGGATGTGTGTGTGTGTGTGTGTGCGTGTGTGTGTGTGGATGTGTGTGTGTGTGTGTGTGTGTGTGTGTGTGTGTGTGTGTGTGTGTGTGTGTGTGTGTGTGTGTGGATGTGTGTGTGGATGTTGGATTCACGATATCTCAAATACTAAAAGACTTAAGACATTTTTAACTACGGATTCCTCAATCTTACAATAATGGGAAGAGTTGATTAAGTTTTGGTAACAATTGGACAACCGGAAGTAGTAGTTACAAGAAAAAAATCATCTAAATATTATTTATCAAAAATTTATGTAAATAAATACTTATATTAAAGAATGTTAAATTCTTTATTCGATAAATATAAATTCATTATTATATCTTCTATAGATTTAGAGATAAAGAAATGCATATAAAATAATTTGATGTAAAAATTCTCAAATAAAACTACTTCAAGGCAAGAAATTCAAATGTTTGTAATTGACACATAAATGTCACCGTCAAAAATATTTGTATGCCGCTGTCAAAAACATTTGTACATTATTATGAAGATTATAAAAATACAAAAAAAGTCAACAACGTAAAAGAATATGCGTAAAAAAGAATATAAGAGAAATTTGCGAAAAAATTACGAATATAAAGAAAAAGAAAAGGAAAGTAGAAAAAGAAAATTTCAGAATATTGAATATAAAGAAAATGTATGTACGAGGTGTGTTCAAAAAATATCGCGAATTTTGTGTTTTTTCAAAAATTATTTATTTATTCATGAATATCTATTTTGTCCCCTTCAAAGTAATCCCCATGAGATATTATACACTTGTGCCAACGGTTTTTCCAATCTTCAAAGCACTTCAAAAAATCATTTTTTTTTATCTTGTTCAGCTCCTCCTTCGATGCCGTCTTTATCTCGTCAAGCGTAGCGTAACGTCGTCCTTTCATGGGCCTCTTCAGTTTAGGGAACAAGAAAAAGTCACAGGGGGCCAGATCTGGGGAATACGGTGGCTGCGGCATCATTAGTGTGTTGTTTTTGGCTAAAAAGTCGCGCACAAGCAACGATGTGTGAGCAGGGGCGTTATCGTGGTGCAAAAGCCAATTTTTGTTCTTCCACAAATCCGGGCGTTTCTGGCGGATTGCTTCGCGCAAATTGCGCATAACTTGCAGGTAATATTCCTTATTGACCGTTCTACCCTGTGGCAAGAACTCATGATGCACCACGCCCCTGCAATCGAAGAAAACTGTCAGCAAAACTTTCACATTCGACCGAACTTGGCGCGCTTTTTTCGGTCTTGGTTCGTGCGGCAGCTTCCATTGAGATGATTGAACTTTGGTTTCCACGTCATAACCATAAACCCACGATTCGTCACCAGTTATGACCCTCTGGAGCAAATTTGGGTCGTCGCGGACAGAGTCCAACATCTCATTAGCAATGTTCATGCGATGCTGTTTTTGGTCGCAATTGAGCAATTTTGGTACAAATTTCGCGGCGACCCGTCTCATGCCCAAATCATTGATAAAAATCGAATGGCACGAGCCAATCGATATGTTTAGGTCCTCAGCAACTTCTCTAACGGTGATTCGACGATTGGCCAATATCATTTTCTCCACTTCATTAATTTTTTCGTCTGTTGTTGAAGTGCTCGGGCGTCCGGCACGCTTTTCGTCGTTCACATCTTCTCGGCCTTCTGAGAACATTTTGTACCACCGATAAACGTTGCTTTGGTCCAAGGTAGCTTCTCCGTATGCCACAGTCAACATTCGGAATGCATCCGCGCACTTAATTTCGTTTTTCACACAAAATTTGATACAGGTTCTTTGTTCCATTTTTTTGAATAGGTAAAAATCGAAGACGATCCAAAACACGTGCAAGCAAAGCAGCTGTCAACAATTAAGTGAACATTCAAAATGGCCGAGCTTGTCGACATAAGTGAGAGACATGAGTACCAACATAAAGCCACAAAAAGATCGAAATTCGAATATACGTAACCCGCGAAAATTCAAAATTCGCGATAGTTTTTGAACACACCTCGTATTGTACATAATTTATATTAAAATATCCCATAGATTTTGTAAATATATGTGAGAATTATTTTGTAGTGGGACATGGATATATGTATTTGTATTTAAAAATATTTTTCGTTTTATGCGTACAACCAGGTAAAATATCTGGCGAGAGGTTATGTGCTGGCCACATCAGATTTTTCTTTTAAATTTTGTGGTTCGATCGTGCAAAAAATAGTATAAGCATTTCAGACGTTAAGGAATTAGCGATTTCAGACAAAATTGGGGACTCAGCGAAGCGAAGGTCCCAATTGTCTTCGACCGGTAAACTGTCCTTACCGTTCTTAATACTTAATATACTATTTAGAAACTTGGCTGTAGATATAAATATCTTTAGTTTTTATTTGAAAATCAAAGAGCATAGGAATCTGCAACTGAATCGATAAGCAAAAATAGTGATAACCATGGAATTCAAGCAAAATAGTTATTAAATGTTTAACGTTTTATCTGTCAAACTATTAGTTTATTCTTATTATTTGTAATTTCTGTTCACTTAAACAATTATTACAAATAATACACAGGTGTGAAGCGTCATACATGACCAAATGAAGAAGTTTAACGGCACAAAAATGTATTGAAAAGAAGCGTTTAATCGTTTTATACAGATCCTTCAATTTTTGGTGAAATCAAATATACGTTACTTATAACATACATGTTGTTTGGTATTTGCCTTTTTACAATTTATTTCACACAACAAATTTTTAATAGATTTTGCCTAAAAATATTAATATGCAACAAAACATAAATAAATAAAATTATATTACCTACTTACTTTTGTAGTCAACATTGAACAATTATATAAAATAACTGGTACTTTTATTATGGGGTACAACATCATATTCAATGAAAATCGGAAGAAAGTGTCCACGAAATCCAAGTAATACATAGCATTGTCAATTTCCTTATAAATACTCATCGTAATATAAAGAAAACTTTGAATAAGGAAAATTAGCAATGGCAAACAGATTATATCATTTAATATTTTGAAAAATTTCCTTAATTCTTTATGAAAATACATTATTTTATTCAAAATATGATTAAAATCTTTTATATTTATATTATCATCTTTCAATTTTATGATAAATACATTTAATTCTTCAAATCTGTCATATAATAATAACAAATAAATTTCAAACGTAGAAAATATTCCCATTGCAAAAAATAAGTCACCAAAAAAACTAAACATATAGAATACTGATGTTGGAAAAGTAGTTTCACCGTAGTTATATGTATAACGTAAGTAATCTTCGGTTTTTCTATTAATAATAACAATTATTATTAGTGAAATACCCTCTACAGAATTTTTTTTAATAGCATAATTTCTTATTTTACTATAATTTATAAAAATGCCAATATTTCGTAACTCCTCATCAAAACAATATATTTTATTCAATAAAGTAATATGTTTCTTATTAATATCAATTAAAATAAATATAGAATAAATAACAAATAATAATCTAAAATATTTTTCTCCAGTATCCAACATTGTAGAAAAATCAGTATTATAAATTAATAAATACTTGAAACAAAACGATGAAACTAAGTAAGTCACCATTAGAACGATTCCATAAAATATTGATAAATAATCTGTTTTAAATTTAAGTTTCCCATTTTGTTTAGAAGGATAATAATTTATAGTTCCTAAAATTTTTGAAATATAATATATAGGCGCTATAGAAATAAAAACGTTTTCCATTGAAAAACTTGTTACTATGGTTTGAAGTTTACTCATAAATATAGACAGATATAAACAATTAACATAATGAACTTAACATAACATTTTACGAAAAAATTATGTAATAACATACTTTTCCTAAATGAATTACTTGATATAATAATGTAACGTGGAACGCCCGCCGTCGCCGCCGCTGTCGCCACGCCGTCGCAGCCGCGCCGCCGTCGCTGCAGCAATGAGCAAGTGTCTATAGCGATGACGCAATCGCGCTAGCAGCCAGGCTACGTAAACAAACCAGTCGCAATGTGTTTAATTACTTCCGGTCGACTGAACCTTTTGTATTCATTTTTATTATGCGTTCGAACATTCTAGAGCTTTTCTATAAAATAATGGCAGATGTATATAAGGGACGTAGCTTTGCTCAAGTGACACAGTTACTTACATACAGAGTCATAGAGACATATGGAGTGTTAGAGAGCAAAGTGTTAGTGAGAAGCACAGCAGTATCGTAGTGAGCGTATGCAGTTGGTGTCGAGTAGGTACTCGGGAAGTTACTGGTATATTGGGATAGCTGTGGATGTGAATACTCGGTAGTGTCGACGAGTATTGGGAAGCTATAGTGTACAGGGTGTCTCATTTTCGATGTTTTTTTAAGGTATCTCTGGTAATATTAATGATAGAGTAAAACCATTTGTACATTCCAGGGTCAATTTTTCGAGAAAAGTTTAATAGTCACCACAGGAATTTTCGATCTTCTTCTGTTTTTGAGATACAGGCAAAAACTCGTTTTTCGCACATTTTGAAAATATCTCATATCTTATTTATTATGATAGTTAGAGAAAAAATGTTTTTACAAAAATTTTACCGTTTTTTAAATAAAATAAAATGGTGTAACTAGATTTTTTGAAAACTTAATAATTCTCGAGATATAACACAAATTTTTTAAATGGGACCCTATGTTGAAAATAGTCTCGTTTTTTGCTTATTTTATAAGCTTTTCAATGATATATAACAAGTCTACATTCTTTTGTTTTGAACATTAATAAAAGACGAATTATTAATTTATTGAGGTGAAAATATTGGAAATTATTAAAAAACAAATGAAAAAAATTATTACAAATCATCATTTGTTCATTTTGATTTAATATCTATTAATTATGTTCCCAAAATTATTCTTAACCAATTATTTTCGGGAAAGTTAAATTACAAGTTACCGACGTTACAGTTGGCTTTGACACAATCCGAAAAAGATGGTTTAATACGCTTTTGAAGTAAATAAATTGAAAAAATGAGTAAAACTGAAACAAATATTATTAGAAATATGCAAATGATGATGTATAATAGATTTTTTCATTTGTTTCTTAATAATTTTAAATCTTTTCACCCCAATAAATTAATAAGATCGAAATGTCCTGTGGTGACTATTAAACATTTTTGGAAAAGTTGACCCTGGAATGTGCAAACGGTTTTGCTCTATCATTAGTATTACCCGAGATACCTTAAAAAAACATCGAAAATGAGACACCCTGTACAAGGACAGTAACGGCGAGTCAGGAAGTTACTCGTTTACCGGGATAACTGTTAAAGAGAATACTAGGTAGTTTTGAAGCGTATTGGGAAGCTAGGTATACGGGGACAGTAACGGCAAGTGGAAGTGAATACTCGGCAGTGGTGTTGAAGAATTGTGGCGTACGGACAGTAGGTGATACTGAGGCTGTGGAAGTTAGACAGAGAGTTACATAAATAGACAGATAGTGTTGTGAAAGAGGTGATTTCTGTCCGAGCAGTTGAATATACAGACGCTGTCAGGTGAGTATATAGACGCTGTGGAGGTCGGTAGGCGGACAGTTGAACGTGATATAAATATAGTGAAATAAATATAGCGTAAACAGTCTACAAGAGTTTGCAACAGACCGGCAGTCTAAGATTGGAACGCGTAGTGAAATAAATAATTTGTAATATCGTGGAAATAATTAGAAGTGTTAATTAGTTAAATAAATAGCGTTAATGTTAGTGTTATCTAGTTAATTATAGTTTTAGTCTTAATCAGATTTTAATAATTGTTTAATATTCGTAATAGTAACTTTCATTATAGTTTAATAAACACTTAATTTTAATTAATAATAATTGTCTAATATTTACATTTCACCCAAATAAATACAAACATTACAATAATAAATGAAAAAATAGTATGTTATTTTATAGGTAAAGGTAGTTTAATAATGTTACAAAAAAAAATGTTAAAATATTAATATTTTTATTTTATTAAACATTATTTGGGAAATATATCGCAATAATTTCTATAAACAATAAGTCAGTAATGGTTGAAAAGTGCATATACATAGTTTTTCTTGATCATGAGTAAAAGTCAATTTCTATTGTATGAAAATTGGAAGAGAAGTATTTAATTTTGCTTCTACATGTAAAATGTAGACATTTTATTATTTTGACAAGTAATAGCTTTATTAATGATTTTTCTTACAAATCTTTCAATTTCGGGTGTAACAAATTAAAAACTGCCGCAGCGTCATCATCAACTACTTCTTATTGTTCTTTAGAACATGACGTTGTTGAATGGGGTATGTGAATGGGGTATGTGACCATATTTGAATTTCAATATATATGTCATAAAATATAAAAACAAACCACTATAGTTTTTTATTATAATAATAAAAACGAAACTTTAATTTGTAATGATCTTGTTATTAATAATTTCATGTTTTGGAGAATGGATATATTCCGTAAGTATGTTAGAATCGTGGACAAAGACAGATAGACTGCGGGAAGGAAAGAGACAGTTATAAATCAGCCTATCAGCGACGCGTTTATGATGTGGTAGGTGTGGTAGGGTGGGGCATGATCACATCTGGCTATAACTATCTCTTTCCCTCCCAGTCTAACCGTCTTTTTCCAAGATTCTAACATTGATACGTCACAAATCCCTTCCCCAAATTTTTAATAATTATTTTCTCGTAAAGTACGAATAATTAATCGATGTAAAAAATACGGGTATTTTATTACCTTCCGTCACCTTTAGGTAAGGAAGGTATTGTCTTTGGTCAAAAAATTCGATGATGAGTTTTTAATCAATAAGCACGTTTTAGGGTCCCTAGAATACGAATTTACTATTTTTACGATGATGTCTGTATGTGTGTGTGTGTGTGTGTGTGCGTGTGTGTGGATGTGTGTGTGTGTGAGTGTGTGTGGATGTGTGTGTGTGTGTGTGTGTGTAACAAAATTTTCGTCTGCGATAACTTTAATACTACAGTTACAAAAATTATAATTTTTTCGTATACTTCTTCATTATATCCATATGAAGAGCTGATTAGATTTTGGTTACAATTGGTCAACCGGAAGTACCATCATTTGAAGATTTTAACAGTTTTTCTTGAAAAAACTATGTTAAATATAATTTTTTCACATTTGATGTTATTATAAATATTAAAGAATATTTTATTCTCTATACGATTTGATTGCATTTTATACTTAATATTAAATGGATATAGAGTTAAAAAATTATAAAGAAATTAAATTTCATAAAGTAGCCATAGCTATGGAAACAGTTACTATATTAAGAAAATTCTGATTGAAAGATGTCAGTGTCAAGTGAAATTGACATAGTGTTGACTGGAAATATAGGATCTTTTGCTTTCTGTATGGAATTTGTATAAAATACATACAACTGCTTTAAGGTAATGTACAAGAAATAATAATAATAAATCTTTTATTTCTGCAGATACATTACACTGTATATAGAAAACGTTACAAAATAATAATTTTCTGTATGAAATTTGCATAAAATACATGCAACTGCCGGAAGGTAATATACAAGAAATAGAATATTTAATTTAGCAAGGAACTTTCCGTATGAAATTTGTACAAAATACATAGAACTGACGGAAGGTAATGTGCTGGCCACATCAGATTTTTTTTTGTCTAGTATCATATTATGTAAAAATAAAAATTTGGTCACATACCCCATTAATAAATAATGATACTGTCATTGTTGAATATTAAGAATCACTCATGCTTTGAAAATAAAAACAGCATAAATTGTAATAAAAGTAAACCTTAGTATGAAGCATGTAAAGCTTTTAAACTAATAAAGATGAATAATTGAAAATTGAAATGGAAATTTTTACAAAATTAAATTCCAATTATAATTTATTTCACATGGAAATTTTACATAATTTTGATAATTAATTTAAGTTAGAAATATAATTATTTTGTGTTTACTGCATCATATAAAGAAAATTCAAATAAATTGTTACCTATGACAATTTTAATTATTATTTTTCAGTTTCACTTTCGCAATCGCTGTAATACAAAATGCAATTATTTTACATGCATTTTAAGGGATAATGTAGTATAGAGTGAACTAAATACAGGTTTATCTCTAAAATTGATTAAATAATAACATCTTGGTGTCACCGGCTATTAATTTTACGCAAAAAAATATCAATGGATTCTCTTTTGCTTAAATCGAGGATTAAGTACTTCATCGCTCACAATACTCAAAATGGTATAACTACCTATTGCTCCAATCATCTGAAATTATTGTGATAAATATATAAATAGTTTTTATATTTTTATGGTTTTATAGTTACTTCATATAGAAAGTGAAGATTAAAAATAAATAGTCCATATACTGATATATTCACATTGTCGTGGAATAGCTCCAAACAGAAAAGGATTATCTACAAAAAAATAAAATAATTTATTGTTATTATCTTATATTCTTAATAAATATCATCATCATATGTATTATTCATTTACGTAAATTGGGTAGTAAACTGGTAATTAAGAATTCATTACGTGTCCGTACTTCACCCTTTACCATTGAATTATTTTTAGGTCACAATATTCAAATAAAAAATATATAAATAAATTGTTATTTTCGCCTAAACCATAAGTTTAACTCTAATGCCCAATTACACCAACAAGGCTTAAATTTTAAGCGACTCTTAAACAAAAAATCTGGTGTGGCCAACACAATACCTCCTGCCATTACCGCCCGAGTCACTAGATTAAGCTAATCTTTATTTTTGGATTAGGGAATTTTACTCTAATTTTTATTTCTTAAAATTTAGTCTAATCTAATCCAAGTAACTACCTTTTTTGATAACAAAATGAAGATTAAATTTTAAATACCGGGATAAAATAGAATTAACTAATCCAAAAATGAGAATTGGCTTGAGCTTTTTTGCGAATTGTTAATTTTTATTAACCTGAATACATTCCTACATATTTACATATGCTGTATTAATTTCCTTTCCCATTGTTCTATTTACTTTTTTCTCTTGAAAACGTTACTATCATTAATTTGAAATTATTAGTTCTTTGACAGTGGCATTTATCTGTCAGTTACATACATTTGAATAACTGCGCAACCAAGGAGTTTTGTTTGTGTAAAGCGTAGGCCCCGGGATTTAAATTATAGATAATTTTATAAATTTATCCATAAAATATATAGAAACAATATTAACGCAAATCTGTAGAAAATGTAATAATCTTTAATTTTTATAATAACATTATTGTCGAAAAAATAACATTTAGTGGTATTTTTCGAAGAAAAACTATTTTGAGCTTCTAGTAAAATGCCATTTCCGGTTATCCGGTTTACACCAAAATCTAATGGGCTCTTTCCAGTACAGAAAAAGTTCGAAATACAAGGTTTCAAAATTTCCTGAACGATAGCATTTGAGTTAGAGTGGAGGATCCACACACACATACACACATACATACACACAGACATCATCGTGAAAATGTTAAAATTTGATTCTAGGGACCTTAAAACGTGGTCATTTACCAAAATCTTGATATGCGATTTTTAACACGATCCCTATACCTCCCTTACCAAGGGTAGCGGGAGGTAAAAAGTGAGTCGAAATTTTGACAGCAATGCACAATATGTAATTTCATTTGACATTTTATTTCAATGCAATATTAGCTGTATTCTTTTTGGCCCAATTGAAACTCAGCTCAGTACATAACTGAGTTGAGATGAAGTGAGTTGTGATGTGTTCAGAAAGAACAAGTTACATTCCATTTTATCACTTCCTTCTTTACCGACAGTATTTGCTGTAACAGCTGTCAAAATTATTGATTTATTTTCTAATCTTTTATACTGTTTATAACGATAAATAGATAATGTTGAAATTATATTACTGTTTATGAGAATATAAAATTTGTTGTATTATATAACCTTTAAATGCAAACTGAGTTTTGTA